>BGNK01001044.1:18023-183300 GCA_003297005.1 Symbiodinium sp. clade A Y106
GGTCTGGGCCTGGCTTTCTGCAGTAGTTTCGGCTTCGGACCGCTTGAGAACAAATTCCTAACGATGAGTTAACACTAGGCTAAGTACATGGTGTACGATGATAAACTTACTGGAAAGGAGCAATAATAGATAATAGTGTCTAAAGTACATGACCTAATCTTACCATCATGGTTGCTCCTGGCTCGGGCTGAATTCGGGTTTTATTTGGAGGTGCAGGCGACCAGGGATCCAAGGTCAGGGATTCGGGCTTGTGGGGTTCGATGGACCGTTGATTGGGTGTTGAGGATCGTGGCGGAGTTCCACCTAAGCTAATGTGGTGAGAATTAAGGGGGGATTGCTGGCCTTGTGGATCTGGGCGGCACCACGTTTGAGGTATCTGTGAACATAGTCGGAGACCGTCCTGGCAAGCCGATGCTACCCTAGCTCTAGAATCTAGAAAAAATGAGGCTGGCAGGCCTGCAGCAGTTGGAGGGAGCCAAATCGTGAAGCCCCAGATCATCTAGTGTGCTGTCGCGGCCCATGAAGCCACCTCCTTTGGAAACAAATCTGTCGATGGCAAGAATCTCCCTGGGTTTCGCATCCGCTCGGAGCATCCGGCCATCCCTGCAAACGAGGACTATAGCCAAACCAGGATCATGGGACCACTGAACCATCTGAAGCACTCATGTCTCCGAATAAGCCAAGTTACTTCATAGCAGGATGTAGGGACAGATTGGCAGTTGGGGTTGGCATCGTTCGCTGCTTGCACTCTCGAAGAGTCCCCTCCAATTTCTGGGCGACACTGTGAATCAATCGTCTCTGTAGTCGCCCAAAAGTCTTTTGTTCCTGACCAGACAAGACACAGACAGTGCAGACACATGGTACACGACAGAATTTAAGACAATGTCCGTAAAAGAGGAAGAAGAAGAACAAATATAAGGGTCATGGCACTGCTGCTGCTGCTACCACAGCGACAACGACGGAGACAATTAGTAGGTAGTACTACGAGTACTCGTCGTCGCAGTAGTAGTAGTAGTAGTANAAGAAGAACAAATATAAGGGTCATGGCACTGCTGCTGCTGCTACCACAGCGACAACGACGGAGACAATTAGTAGGTAGTACTACGAGTACTCGTCGTCGCAGTAGTAGTAGTAGTAGTAGTAGTAGTAGTAGTAGCAGAAGTAGTAGTAGTAGCCGTAGTAGTAGTACTAGTAGTTTTAATCGAAGTACTAGTAGTAGTAGTCGTCGTAGCAGTAATAGTAGTAGTAGTAGTAGTAGTAGTAGTAGTAGCAGGAAGAAAGTAGTAGTAGTAGTGGTGGTGGTGGTGGTGGTGGTGGTGGTAGTGGTAGTAGTAGTAGGAGAACATCGCAGTAGTATTATTATTATTAGTAGTAGTAGTGGGAGTACATAGCAGCAGTGGTCGTAGTAGTAGTAGTAGTGGTGGTGGTAGTAGTAGTAGTAGTATTAGTACTAGTAGCAGGAGTAGTAGTAGTCGTCGTCGTAGTTGTAGTGGCAGTAGTACTAGTAGCAGGAGTAGTAGTNGAGTAGTAGTAGTCGTCGTCGTAGTTGTAGTGGCAGTAGTAGTAGTGGTAAACATAACAGTATAGCAGTAGTCATAGCAGTAGTGGTAGTGGTAGTATGGCAGCGGCGGTGGTGGTGGTCTTTACTGTACTTAATAAGTAGTAGTAGTACTTGCAGTAGTAGTAGTAGCAGTAGCAGTAGCAGTAGCAGTAGTAGTAGTAGTAGTAGTACTAGTAGTAGTAGTAGTAGTAGTGGTAGTAGTAGTAGTAGTAGTACTAGTACTAGTACTAGTACTAGTACTAGTACTAGTACTAGTACTAGTAACTAGTAGTCGTAGTAGCAGTAGTAGCAGTCGAAGCAGCAGTAGTCGTGTTAGTAGTCGTACTAGTAGCAGTAGTTATAGTTCGAGTACTATCACACGTATTGGGGGAGGCAGGAGTCCTACATTGAATAAATTTCAAGGTTATCTTAGGGTATTCGGGGACGGGGCCGATGATAGTGGTCTGCTAAAAAATTGGATTCTGCGCTCTGGGTTTTGGGCTAGTTTCCCGAAGAACTTCTTCGTGAGGAAGGCGAAGCAGAAAGCACATAGCCACGTGAAGAGGAATTCCTGCGATGAAAGTCACCGAAGCGTGCTTAGCACAGGCTGTGANTTTTGGGCTAGTTTCCCGAAGAACTTCTTCGTGAGGAAGGCGAAGCAGAAAGCACATAGCCACGTGAAGAGGAATTCCTGCGATGAAAGTCACCGAAGCGTGCTTAGCACAGGCTGTGATTTCCTACTAACAGCGAGTCCTGAGTCTAATGACTGCATCACCGGGCTGAGGAAGCGAGTGCCGCTCCACCTGTGGACGACAACGTCTCATAAACCTAACAAAGCAAGTTGCCTGGAAAACTCACGTGAAGTTTTCTTCTGGATGCCTTGAGGTGAGGTCGCAGCCCTCAAGAAAGGTTTGCCAATCCGATAGCAGCACCTCTCCCGCTCGAACAGCAACTTTGCCTGCCAATGTAGAATCAGAACACTGTCCCTTGGAAACCCAGCAAGATCTATTAGCTCTGTACATGTAATGTCACGATCCAAGGCTCAATCAGCTGCACCAGGGAGCAGGACAAGATCCAGGTTCGTGTCGCGGATGGGATGCACAAGGACCTCCAACAAGTCCAGCGTAGTCTGCTGCAGGCATAGGGGGCAGCCCCGTGTCTGCAAAACATTTGCAGCCTCGGATAAGAGAAGACCCCCCAGGCCTCTGATGATGAGCTGTTGTGTTGCAGCTGAGATCAATGAATGAAGAAAAGCAGCTGTAAACAGTGCACCTGGTGGAGTCATAGCATCAAACGGCAGCTTCAATCTTCCAGGCGTAAAATTTTTGGCTGCACCACGGTAGCCATCCTTCCGGATCATGTCTGTCAGGACATCTATTCGCCATGCATCTGCAATGTCGCGACTCTGGCCATCCAGCCTCTGGTTGAAGCTTGGATCAGAGACGAAGCAGGTTGGGATTTAGGGTTTATTTATGGGAGGGGATTCAGTCAGGTTTTAATTAATAATTAATTAATTAATCATCAGTCAGTAGCAACATACTAGTATAATATTCAATTATTAATTAGCAAAAACTATTTTTAGTCTGACTGAGAGTCGGCAGACTTCTGGGGATGATTCAGGGTTGCGACCGTCTGCAGTCAAGAGACAGCTTCGTATACCAATTGTAGAACTTGGTGCTCCTTTTGGACACCTGCCACACTTCTTCCGAACGATACAGCATCCTGTAGCCCCGGATGTTGTCATCGACAGCTACCTGATTGTTTGTAGGGCCCAGGGTCGCGGTGAGAAAGTAGGGCTTAACTTACATTAGGGGAAGGTAAAGTGCTTAGTCAGTAAGGGGGTCTTGATAATTGATTGAGAACTCAAGAACAATCGGGTGTGTGTGTGTGTGGGTGTGTGTGTGTGTGCGTGTGTGCGTGTGTGTGTGTGTGTTGGTGGCTAGGCGTGCCTAGTCTAATGCTTCAATCCAGGGCTGGGCAAGTAGCTTTGTGTACCTGCATAACTCCCTTGACACCGCCCTCAACCTTCACATAGAAGACCTCTGTCGGAGTCATAGGAGTCGGGCTGTCTTGCTCGTCCGGGCTGGCATTGGGTCCTTGAGGAGGGACTGCTTCTTCGGGAGCTTTTGGCTGCTTTGGCTGATGGAATAGCTTCGGCCGAATGAAAACATTCAGCTTGGCGAACTCCAGTCTGCTTTGGTGGAGGGCTTCCTGTTCAGTTCAAGTAAGAAAGAGTTATGACTGATTGAAACCCATCGACTCAACATGAGGTCTGTGTATTTAATTTATGCAGAGCCAACCTCCCAAGCTGGACCATCCACATCCAGGACATTCTGCCCTTGCAATATACTCTGGTCCATCAGGCTTATCTTCGACAGCAGACGATCCTTTATCGCATGCCGCTCGGCTTCTTCGGTCCTTGGATTGACAATTATAATTGAGCCAGCACGATAGAATTGAGCCAGCACGTTTAAACCGGTAGATCTGCGTTGAGGCAGCACGATAGAATCGAGCGAGCACGCTCGATTCCGAATAAACCGTCCCAGGCTCTCCGTCAGCTCCCGGAACCTGTTCCGGAGCCAATCAATCGCTGCCATTCCTGAGTTGAGTGGTGGCTCGAAGCGTGAGTGCTGGCTCGATTCTGTGAGTGCTGGCTCGCTGCTGTGAGTGCTGGCTCGCTGCTCGGTGGTGCACCGTAGGCTGGACTCGCGGCAACGGTGGTACATCGTCCACGACGAATACGACCGAGCGAGCACGGTCGAGCGAGCACGTTCTAGGCGAATGTGATTATGTCTAGCTAGGCTCTTCGGATCCAAGGTTGTTGAGATTAAGGCAGGTGCTCCCGGTTTGGTAGGAAAGGGTGCTGGCTCGCGTGTTTTCCGCGTCAACGGTGGTACGTCGTCGTCGCGAACCAGACATGAGCCAGCACGGTCAAATCGAGCGAGCACGGTAGAATCGAGCGAGCACGTTCGCGGAGTTCGCGGGCAGCCCTTCTTTGATTAAGTGGAGCCAGCATCCCGGGATCGAGCGAGCACGTTCGCCTGCACGGTAGAATCGAGCGAGCACGATGGGATCGAGCGAGCACGTTCGCCTGCTTGGCTCCGGTCGAGCGAGCACGTTGACATCGAGCGAGCACGATGAAACCCCGCTAAAATGCTAAGCCCCCCGTTCTCCTTTACTTTATTGGTACAGAACCCCCCCCCAGAATCCGACCCCAGAATCCGGCCCGGGAGCCGCTGAGGAGCGGAGCGAAGCCCCTTGAATTGAACGTACCGGACCCAGCCCCTTACTAATTTGCTTCCTAAACCCTAAACCTTAAAACTCACCCAAGATTCCCACAGACCTGCCCCAACAACACCAAAACAGGAACCCATCCTAAGCCAACTGACCCTACTTATTCCTGCTCCACGAAACGTACACCACCTACCCGAAGTGCAGCTACTAACGATCCCCAAAAAACAATGCTGATGAGAGTCCGCTTCCGTAAGAAGAGCTTGTTTGCCCGACCAGAATCACAGTCAAAGCCCAGGCATGATGCACACAAACGGAGCAAGCTAAACTAAGACAGTCCTGTCTGAATCCGTGTGTGTCTGTGTNGTGTGTGTCTGTGTCCTGCAATGCAAGCATGTCAGGAAAGTGTTCATTGTTTTGGTCAAAGGTAGGAGCGAGTCTACTGAGAGGGTTTTTGGCTGGCAAGCTTCAGGGTTCTGAACTCTGGTGATTCTATTGGGCAGGGTCTTCCTAACTGAGGCAAATGTCTGCTGAGGATTTTGCGGGAAGCTTTAGGATAATCGTTCTATTGGACAGGGTCATTGTACCTTAACAAAGCCATGTTATGAAGTCTAGCAGCCAGGGCCGCCAGGGTCCCGGTAAACTCCCGTCGTCTACCCTCGGGGTCTTGGGCGTTGTCTTCCAGGTTTTCGGGGCCTTGCCTCAGCTATCTTCTTTGGTTTTTCATCGGTGAATATATGTTTCAACAACTGAACACATCTGCGGGTGCGTACACAAACAGCTCAAGCATTGTCAAGCATTCTGCATTGCACGTAGGTACACTGCTGCCCTGGCAATGGTGACATCGTATTTTTTCGATAGGCCACGAAATCACATGCTCGCAAGCCTATGCCTCGATTGACAGAGAGGCAAGCCTTCGCAGATCCAATAATCTGCTGGCCCTCCAAAAATTCAGCCATAGTCAAGCCTTGCATCTCAGGCACCCGGGTCCACCTTGTCCTGGCTACACTCCGGATGCTTTGCTCAACTTCGCTGGCGTGGATGGCACCTGTCCGGAGCCTTCAGGAAACTCGGTTTTACATAGTGGGCTCAATATTGCAGACAAATTTACGGGGCCTTGCTTGTTGCTTCGGGTCCTTTCTTCTCAGCATACTCGGGGAAGCCATCAATCCACTTGTTGAAGAGGGACTTGCCCTTCAAAGACATCCTTTTGTAGTTGCCGGCAGACTCTCCCAAGTGATCTGAGAGCTTGCCTGCAAGATCTCAAAACACTGACACATCTGAAGTTCGAGACTTTTGGGCTTTTAAAGAATCTTGGCCAGTGCTTGTCGAGATGCCTTCGGCAATCTCACCGATAACACATAGCAAGGCATCCGGGGTCCTGATGTCTTCCGCAACGAGGATGCGAATGGTGTGCACGTAGTCGTCCCTCAGTCGGACTACAAGCATATGGAGACACAGCCAACTAGAAGAAAAGCAACGAGTCAGACACAGATAGCGAAAGGGAGGGAAGGAGGAGAGGGAGAAAGAGGGAGAGAGAGAGATAGAGAGAGAGAGAGAGCAGGAAAGAGAGAGCAAGAGTGAGAGAGAGAGAGAGAGAGCGGGAGAGAAAGACAGAGAGCGTGAGCGAGATCGAGAGATACAGAGAGGCTATAGAGAGGGGGAGAGAGAGGGAGGGAGAGAGAGAGAGAGAGAGACAGGGAGAGAGAGACAGGGAGAGAGAGAGAGAGAGGAGGGGGGGGCGGGGCAGAGAGACAGGCAAAGAGAAAGGAAGAGAGAAAGAGAAAGAAAGAGAGAGAGAGAGAGAGCGAACACAAATCAAAAAGGAAAGCCGAAAGTGAGAGCGGGAAGTGAGGGGAGAGGACGGGGAGGCAAGTGGGTCGCCAAGGGGAGGGGAGATCAGAGAGAGAGAGAGAGAGAACAAGAGAAACGAGAGAGAGAGAGAGAGCGAGCGAGACTGAGAGAACGAAAGAAAGAGAACATTGAAAAGAAGAGTGACGGAGAGATTTCATAAATGTTCACAGCAGAACTAACTCAAGACAGGTGCCGGGCTTCAATTACCGTAGTTCGGGCGTTAGAATTGTTTTCTCGATTTGACCGAGTCTTTGGGTCCGTCTAAATAGGATAGCTTGTTTCAGTTTATTGAAGAATCAAAAACGATGTTGCAACCACTAGAAGATTCTCCGGAATAACTCTGGCGTTGACTTCTTTCTAGCTCAGCACTGTATCGTTGTCTGCAAAGACATTGAATAGCGGCTAGCTAAGTAGATGAATATTAGCCTAGCCACTCGTTCTGTGAAATGTCATTGCCATAGCTAGAGAAGTCACAACTCGATTGCACTCTATACTACTCAACTAGCTTAATTTCATATAGTATGTTGTTTAATTGGTTACATGATTTACTGCTTCAGCAGACAATCCTTTGCATTGAATTCATTACACCGGCTGCAGTCATACTTATTAACCAAACTCTTCAGTCGAGTCTTGTCTTGACCAAATTAGTAGAATTAAATTCCCCTAAGCACCCCCAAACCCAAACACTGTGTTTGTCTGTCTCTCTCTCTCTCTCTNTCATACTTATTAACCAAACTCTTCAGTCGAGTCTTGTCTTGACCAAATTAGTAGAATTAAATTCCCCTAAGCACCCCCAAACCCAAACACTGTGTTTGTCTGTCTCTCTCTCTCTCTCTCTCTCTCTCTTTCTTTCTCTTCCTCCCGCCCGCCCTCCCTCCCTGCCTCCTTCTCTCACTCGCTCTGGCCATCTCTTTCTCGATCTCTCTCTCTCTCTCTCTCTTTCTCTCTCTCCACTCTCTCCTCTCTCTCTCTCCCTCTCTTGATTTATGCTGCTTGCCTCTGATCACTGGACGACCCCAGCCCTCAGCTCGACAAGACAACTCATGCAAATGTGTCTTGATTATCTTGCTCGCTAATTGAAGACAAGNTCATACTTATTAACCAAACTCTTCAGTCGAGTCTTGTCTTGACCAAATTAGTAGAATTAAATTCCCCTAAGCACCCCCAAACCCAAACACTGTGTTTGTCTGTCTCTCTCTCTCTCTCTTTCTTTCTCTTCCTCCCGCCCGCCCTCCCTCCCTGCCTCCTTCTCTCACTCGCTCTGGCCATCTCTTTCTCGATCTCTCTCTCTCTCTCTCTTTCTCTCTCTTTCTCTCTCTCCACTCTCTCCTCTCTCGCTCTCCCTCTCTTGATTTATGCTGCTTGCCTCTGATCACTGGACGACCCCAGCCCTCAGCTCGACAAGACAACTCATGCAAATGTGTCTTGATTATCTTGCTCGCTAATTGAAGACAAGNCTCTCCCTCTCTTGATTTATGCTGCTTGCCTCTGATCACTGGACGACCCCAGCCCTCAGCTCGACAAGACAACTCATGCAAATGTGTCTTGATTATCTTGCTCGCTAATTGAAGACAAGACTCGCAGACATCTCAGCGGGGATGGAATCGAGGATGCCCTTGCTTACTGTAGCAGCCTGCTTGGCAACCTGCTCGGGGAGGGAATCGCGTCCATATCTCTGTGCCGGCAAGGCAAACTCATCGTTGAAGATGTCGTCGTCGTCTTGCTCGCTCTCGCCTTCCCCAGCATCCTCCGAAATCATCTCCTCAAGCTCTGCCGAGTCGGGCTGAGCATCCTCCAGCTCCAAGTGTGGCTCGGGGCAGGGCTCGGTTTCCTCGTCCTCCGGATCCTCCGTCTCCTTCTTGACATCCTCGATCATCCGGGGTTTCGGCAGTGGCTTCCGTACGGAGGAAGGCTTGAGCCTCTTTTTTGCATCATCATGCTTTGTTTTGGTCGTAGGTGCCACACGTTTCCTCTCATTCTCGGGCTTGTCTGCTCCTTTGGTCTTGTCTTCTGCAGCGTTCATTTGCTTCTCTAGGTCCTGCTCTGCTGCCTCGGCAACACTGAAATTCTGCATTGAATCGAAGGAAAAGCTGAAACTAAAGAAACCAATGACTTCTTAATGGTCAATTGCAGTTGCCTTCTTGTACACTCGGAGCTGGTTCTCCAGAGCCTCCGCGATCTTGCTCTGGCCGGTCTTCCTGTGTCAGAGCAGAGAGCGATTTCTGGAGTTATGCAATAAAGTGGAAACCCTCTCTTGGCGATTCAGCGTGGGGCCGAATAAGAGAAGAGCAGGAATAGCGATGCAAGGTCAGTAGTCACAATTAGAAGAACAACGACATACCTGCCAGAACGTGGATATCATGCACAGGTGCTTTGCCGGTATGTGCCGTTGCTAGTAATTGTAGCGAAACCCAATACATCCACACTGTCTTGGGGCATTTGTGGTTGCAGCATCCCACCGCACAGTTGTTGTTAGCCTAGCATCAAGCCTGGCTGTCATCGTTAGGAGACTTAGGTTCTCGCACGTTGGAAGGGGATGCAGGAGTCTGAGCCCGGGTGTTAACTCATAAAATACAACTAAACAGCGTCGGTGGCCTAACACCGTCGTGATTGTTGTTGTCCCACCACCTCACCTACACTTTCGACCGAACAAAGTTCAAGTGTTTATTCGCAGATTAGACAGGATGCAAGCGAGCAGGCTCCTGGCGGACTTTCGGGTCTTATCTGCATATACCCAGAATAAAATAGGATCGGGACACTAAGTGTTACGGCCGGGCCAATTAAATCTAGGCTTTCAATCTGCTGTCGTGCGGGCGACCCGTAGCCTACTGAGAGTTGGGGGAAGGTGCTTGATTCAAGTTCCTATTGAACTCCTGCGTGTCAACTTATTGTTAATACTACCAGCATTGTGGCAGGGGCAAAATTCAAAAGACTGCCGTAGGTACGTCTCCCTTCTCACAGTTGTACCTACCTCGCACGTAGCTGGGGCTAACCTGTCACTGAAGTACACGAAAGAGCCTTTAATGTCCAAGTTCATAACTATTTACGTAACATTTGGGGCGAGGAGGGTGAGTGCCAATGTCATCTGTCAACTACGAAGAATACAAGGACCTATCATAACACGTACGTATGGGGGATCCTGATTCGGAAGCCTAAGTGTTGGGCCGGTGGGGCCAGGTTAATTGGGTTTCAGTTAGATCGAATGATCTGTCCTACATGCACATAAAAAGGTCAGCGGGCAAACACCTAGCTGCAGGGTCTTTTAGTGCGTAGCAGCGAGTTTGGGGGCACTGCCATTTCAAGAGGCTTTGTGTGAGTTCGTGCTATGCCAACGAAGACGTATAGGGTTATCTTAATTAATACGTATCACCCCGACCTTTATTGATCTTGATGTTAGTCTGCCCGGTCCCTAAAGCGTTGCTAGGTTGCCTGGAACCAAATAACCCATACTCTTTCACTGCTAAAAATCCCACCATCAGCTATTCGGGCACCGGATCGCAATTGTTATGCTTGCCACGACTCCGATTCCAAGCCACAGGACTGCACTGTTTAGGCGGCCCAGATACCAATGCATGAGGCCCCAACAGTAACTTAGGCTAAGGCACAAATCGTTGGAGCCCATCTAATGGAATTGGCTGTTATCTGTGCGAACACAAAAAGCTGAGGGCTATTGGGTATATTGCGGGGATCTACGGGAGAGGACTACGGGCTGGGGGTCTTTCGAGGTTTGCTAGCCAGCCAAAACTTGCTTCTTACAGCATACCAAGACCATATATTGNTAAAAGGGGACCACATTTGAAGGGCTGCCAGGCTTTCCAGGACCCCTGACAATATGAATGTTTTGTTCTGATTAGGATACCGAATAACCCAAATATGTCAGGGCCGGGGTTGGTAGGGAAAGGACCAGGGCTCCGGTGCTTAGCTTGCTATACCATCCCCCTATGATACTATGGTTGAGGCCCGAAAAAGTGTAAGGTTCAGTCAACACAGGTTGAGAGGCGACTAGATAATGGGATGGTGATGCCCGATTGATTAGTGTTTGAGATTGAGGATGAGATCTAGATATTTGAGCGATAGTAGTGGCTAGAATAACTATAAATAAATTAACGAAACCAACATGACCAACAACGTAGCAGCCAGAACAAAGGGCCAACATGGATAGTACAGTACTAGTAGGATGAGTCCCAGGACAGCCCTAAATCAGGATGGATCCCAGATTGTAAGGAAAGACAGGAACCGTCTACCATAAATCCTGTGTACACCGGAAGCTCCTTATTTCTATGCCATCTCTGCATATTATCTATGCATGTATGCACACACGTGTGTGTGTGTGTGNATTGTAAGGAAAGACAGGAACCGTCTACCATAAATCCTGTGTACACCGGAAGCTCCTTATTTCTATGCCATCTCTGCATATTATCTATGCATGTATGCACACACGTGTGTGTGTGTGTGTGCGTGCATGTGTCCGTGCATGCATGTATGTATGTATGTATGTATGTGCGTATGCGTACGTGTATGTCGGTATGTCAGCATGTGTCCATATGGAGGCACCAACTAAATATTGTTGTATCTATGCGTATAAGAAGGAAACTAGTTGCCCTTNATGTATGTATGTATGTGCGTATGCGTACGTGTATGTCGGTATGTCAGCATGTGTCCATATGGAGGCACCAACTAAATATTGTTGTATCTATGCGTATAAGAAGGAAACTAGTTGCCCTTTCAGACAACTTTTCGGACCCCGACAATCCGAAACCCTACGTGAACTTGTTGCAAAAATCACAAAGCCAAGGCCTCTCGTGGCGACGGGCCAGCGAGCGAATGACCCCGGATGCATCATGAAGGGTCTTGGAGTTGGCCAGGGTGATCGCGGAAGCGGGCTTGCCCGAAACTTGGATCGTTGCAGTCTGATTACGAAAAGGAAGTACACTGCATGTCACCCAATTCAGACCAGTGTCTAATTTGCACAAGATGCGACATTCTCTTCTTCCACATCGTGCCGCTGGCTTTGGCCTGCTGGAGAGTGACAATTCAGACCAGTTTAGGGCCTAGGGGATGATACTCACATTGTAATCACTGAAGCAATGTAGGAACAGGAAATCTAGACTAAAGGTATCATGAATCATCAAGCCTGGAAGACGAAGCGGGCAGCGTCCTGTTTCTGCTTCTTGGCACTCAAGGCACTGGCAGTGTTCAATCCTTCCTTAGACTAGACGATTCAGATCAGACACCAGGAAGTGGAAATCTGAACAAACAATTGAATTGCATTTGATGATATCAGCCTCGGGTCGGATTCCCCGCCAATCTCGTAGATATCGTAAGCCGTGAGGCCTTCGTGGATTCCAGACATCGTAAATGCCAGCTGCCGGCACGACAGCTCGTCCAGCTTCCTTGCTGTCTCCGGGCGTACGATGTCCTTCTTAGCCAAGCCCAGGACACCCATGGCATCGTCCTGGTCCTGGCTGTCGCCCTCGGCATCGCTGTCCGACGAAGGCTTCGATCTGGAAGACGTAGAGCCTTAGATGCAACAGACACTTTCAAGAACTACCTGTGTGATGATACAAGACAAGCTCCCTGGCGTCGAATCTTTATGTGCGGGCAAAGCACTGTCTCTCTTCTTCTTCTTTTTCTTCGAGTCTTTCTCCTTCTTTGCATATTCCTGATAACCCTTATCCTTTCCCTTCTCCTTCTCCTTCTCCTTCTTGCCAGCTGAGGCTGCACCTGAACCCAACAGAGTTGTCTGACAGCAGCTAATGCGGCATGGTGCACAGTTGATAGATCCTGCCTTCGAGAACCATATCCAAGGAACGGCGTGCCGTCTGCCGAAGGAAGCTCCTGGCATCTGGCTCCTCATCCCTCTCCGCCGGAGCTGGCGTGACAGGTGCCACGGCCATATCTCTTTTGGAGACAGTCCTGACGGAATGGTTCACGTTCTAGTAGCCAGCTTTACTACGGCTCACATACTAGGAAGGCTATGGTTTTGATCCTCCTCAGGCCAGCATTGGCTCGCGAAGTCATGGCAGCAACAGTGAAGGAAAATCAATGTGATATGTTTGCTGAAGCCATGCCCAACTGGACATGTTATGCCGGAAGTATGCACTGCCAAGTCCTAGCCTGGCCCCTTTGGAAGTTCAGAGAATTCAGACAAAGCACACATCGTCAGTTTTGATTGCATCCCTTGCATCCCTTGAGGCTCTTGAGGATCCTTGAGGCACTGAAGTCCAACAGAGCACGTGTAGCAGGGCTTGTCTTCACACTTCAGTGCAATGCATCCATGTCACCGCCTCAGGCAGAAGACCCGACCCTTTCATCGCACCAGCAAGAGCAGCTGTCGTGACAAAATGGGCACTGTGCGGAAGCTTTCGGTTGCTGCAGTTCAGGAAGTCTATTGCTTGTCATGACAAGCCATCGCACAGACATCGGCTGAATTGCAGACTGAAGTCTGCTGCGTGCACGATAATGTGTACTAGTTTCTACGGCTGTTGCACACAATCTCTCCCACAGACCTAGTTCTCCTCAACGATGGTATACAGAGCTAACTTCTTCGGCAACAGACATTTAAGGCCCTAAGCTGTAGCGACCTAATTTACGGATATTTGCGGATGTAGAAGTTTGGGATGTAGGGTTTTACTGGTTATTGCTTTTGTCACTACCAGTAGGCAGGTCGGTATGAATTTCGGGGTGGACATAAATAAAATTGAATGAGTATTTATTTATGAATGGGTGCGAGGACTGCTACTCGGCAACTGCCCAGCCAACCGAGGATCCACCTAATAATCTTTTGTCTTGGAACCTATTTAGAGGTTAGGGTCTTAGGGTGTTCGGACAGCAGCTGGCGGGCTTGCAAGCACAGGCCAAGTCACTCACTCGGTCGTTGCCACCACATGATGCGTTCCCACCAGATATCATATCGTCACATAAATATCGAGTCCACGAACCTCCTGAGATGATGAGCTTCATGGGCGAACGAGGCAAACGGTTTGCAAGCAAAGACTGCATATCCGTAACCTTAATCAGATTGTCAAGCAGCAATGCCCGATAAAGCACCATCCCTCCTTAGAAGTACAACTCAGGGGATTTCAAAGCATCATCCTCCCTACTGCAAAGTCACTAAATTCTTTGCGGCCGTGGCTGCGGAGAGCCGAGGTCGCGAACTGCCATCCTGGGAGAATGCAGGTATACTAGCGTTAGAGTTACTAGGAGCACCAATACTGTTTCCAGTACCTTNCACTAAATTCTTTGCGGCCGTGGCTGCGGAGAGCCGAGGTCGCGAACTGCCATCCTGGGAGAATGCAGGTATACTAGCGTTAGAGTTACTAGGAGCACCAATACTGTTTCCAGTACCTTCTACCGCAGCGACTACCACCTACTCCGGCACGACTGCTACCAATACTGGTACTAACTTACCAGTACTACTACTACCGCAACTACGCGCGTTAGCACTAGCACTGGCACTAGCACTGGCACTAGCACCAGCACTAGCGCGAGCACTAGTGCTAGTACTAGTACTAGTCAGTACTAGTACTAGTACTAGAGTACGAGTACGAGTACGAGTACGAGTACTAGTACTAGTACTAGTGCTAGTGCTAGTGCTAGTGCTACTTTTTGTACTCGCACTAGTGCTAGTGCTAGTACTAGTACTAGTACAGTACTATGCTTCTCGAAACAAACAGCCATGCAAGAGGCAAAAAGTACAGTCTGCTAGGACTACGACGACTACCANTTCTCGAAACAAACAGCCATGCAAGAGGCAAAAAGTACAGTCTGCTAGGACTACGACGACTACCACGACTACTACGACGACGACCATCACTACTACTACTACTACTACTACTACTACTACTACTACTACTACTACTACTACTACTACTACTATTAGTACTACTAGTACTACTACTAGTCCTAGTGCTCGCAGAGAGTAGTAGTTGTAGTAGTAGTAGTAGTAGTAGTAGTAGTAGTAGTAGTTTAGTAATTAGTACCAGTACTAGTAGCAGTAGTCGTAGTAGCAAAGGACTAGTACTAGTAACGGTATTAGGACCAGTACTANGTAGTAGTAGTAGTAGTAGTAGTAGTAGTAGTAGTAGTTTAGTAATTAGTACCAGTACTAGTAGCAGTAGTCGTAGTAGCAAAGGACTAGTACTAGTAACGGTATTAGGACCAGTACTAATACTCATGCAATACTCTTAAGACAAACACGACAACTACCCCTACATACAAGGACTACGACCCCGAGCGGACCGAGCGGCATCAAAACTCAATCCAGCACCAAGCCGGGCCAGGATCATCTTGCCTAGGATGAGTAAGACTCAGAAGCCAGGCAGACCCTCGCCACGACATTGAGTTTTCAAACACAGAACAGCATCAGCCGGGAGCAACAAAGACAGCAGTTGCGATTTCGAATCCAAGGCACATCCAATTGTAGATCAATACCAGACCAAACCCAAACAGGAGTCCTGATTTGCTGCTGTCAGTTGCTTCTAGACTCTGAGACATGTAGCAATGAGCTGTAAAACCCTGTTTCATTTCGAGAACGTTTCAGCCTTGATCTTAAATTAAGCCCTATTCTGCTACTAGTTACTAGTGTTACATGACAGCATTTTCTAGGAGCTAATGAGTACCACTGCTGGGTTATTATTATATTATCCGGATCAGAGCAAAGGCACTTAAACTAGCGTATATAATATCGGTGTTTCCAGTTGAGTCCTGTGAATTCGGACGGGGGGATTTTACCTTCTGAGTCTTCGAAACGAAGCCACAATCCTAGCCGTGATAGGTTAACTTAAATATCTGAACTGCCCCCTTTTCAAGTTGTGTGCCAACCAAGAATCGGAGGCCGTCCATAGACAGAAGATCAGACCAGGACTTCCCATGCTCCTGATGCCTGCAAAACCACTTTCATTCTCAACTCATCACAGACTCGAACCGAGCACATCGAAACGATCTGCCCCCGACTGAAGCAATGAACAGAAAACACGAAGCCCAATGAAGGAGCCAGACGGAGCGAAGCTACTTAGGGCTCAATCAGAGCCCAAACCGAAAACTGAAATGAATTGAACCAACCAAGCAAGAATATTATGTGCAGTTCCAGCCGCTGGGGCTGCCGGGGCCGCCGGGGCCGCTGGGGGCACAATGGTCACAGCCGGGATCGGCCGCGTGATGCCAAAGTCTTCCTCCTTCGGTTCAATGGCAAAGTCAGAAGATAAGAATAGGCGAATCTTTGCCGGAACCTAGCCTAGCCTCGAACACCAGATCATGCGTGACCCTGGTTCTCTTGAAAAGCTTCACATTTGGTCGCTGGTCACCAGACCAGAATACTTCCTCCAAGTCCTTAGGGGGCCCGAATCGGGCCGAAGCGAGGGATGCTGTGTTCTGCTGATTGAATGGTTCACATGAATCAATGAACACCCGGCCTGTGCAACCAAGTTCGTAGCGAGGTCGTCCAGAGCACGGGTCCAATGGATGGACCGGAGATCCTGCTGATATCTCAGGAGGACGATGTCCACCACCTTATTATAAGTCAATCTCAAATACTGAGGAGTTTGATGTGCAAAAGCTTTTCAAGCTTGACTGCATTCGAGTGGCTGAATAGACATATGTCCCAGGCAAATATGTCTTCCTCGATTCAACCTCTGAAGACCTCGCCGTCATTACTCGGAACCTGAGTTCACTGGCGATAAACTTGCAGCAATCGGAATGTTACAAGCCGGGAAGCACGGGGTAGAATCGAAGTGAAAGATATTTGAGGCACTTGAGCAGCAACTTGTCATCTCCAATGATCGCAGTCGGGCACCTCGATCTACACACCCAGGCTAAATGACAAATGCAACCAAGGAAATCCAGATGCAATCAAGAAGCTTATTTGTATGACCGAAGCTCATCATCGCGAACGTTGCTTGCTCGGTCTCAAACTTGAAGAGCGGGGCATTGCGGTGGGCGACATGAATGATGAACCGTGCCTTTATCATTTTGCACAGCAAAGCCAAGTTGCGACACAGCTCCTGAGTTGCTCAATTGTCTCCTCACAAACACTTGTCGCGTGAATTCCATGAAGCAGCCAAGTCTCTATCACATCCTTATCTACTTGCTCGCCTTGACCCAGCGGCCTCGGAAACACAAAAAGACCGATTTGTATGTTAATGGTCCAGAAAAATAGAGGCAGATTAACTGCATCGAGGCACGGCACGATGTACAGCAAGCCGCCAAAGAACAAACGACTCACCATAATCATACCTCAGCAAACAGCCAGCCCCCAGCCATTAACTATGAATGGGTCCACGTGCACCCGAGAGGCACAGCAAAGGCTCATAAACCATGCATGTCGTCACCAGCTGGGCGCTTGCAAGTCCTTCCTGAATCGGAGAAATTGAATCATGGCAGTTTCAGCAACAGCAAACAAACACCCTCCAAATGCCGCCAAAACTATTGTAGCTAAGCCACACGATTGAAGCCGTCATGCAAGGCCCCGAGCTCGTTCCCGATGCAAAGCACATTCAAAACTCGCTCCCTTCTAAAGAGAGGTTTGTCGGTCCGCATAAAATCGGCGTCCAGCACCCAGCTCATGTCTTCATGCAGCATCCGCTGAAACGAGGCGGACATCTGTTCCATCTCTTACAAAAATCTACGGATGAATGTTGTTTGAATGTTGTTCCGGCGTGCCCTCTGACGGCACCTGATGCTTATGTCTTCCTGACCGATGACTCCTGATGATTATTTATGTCTTCCTGACCGATGACTCCTGATAGACATGTCGTTCTCACACAATGCAACGTGCCTGAGCCCTTGCCACCTGCGGCAATCGAGCGAGCACGCAAGAATCTTTAAAGCACGCTCTTTGAGCGAGCACTGCTTCCGTAACCTTTGANACATGTCGTTCTCACACAATGCAACGTGCCTGAGCCCTTGCCACCTGCGGCAATCGAGCGAGCACGCAAGAATCTTTAAAGCACGCTCTTTGAGCGAGCACTGCTTCCGTAACCTTTGAATAAAGCATGGCAGACCCTGAAACCCTAAACCCTGAGCCCTATATCATCCTATAGAAAGCTTTACCCAGACCTTAAACCATACACCCAAAACAACCCAAAACCACCCAAGATGCCCTCAACCCCCTGGACCCCCCAACCATAAACCCTAAACCCTATCTAAACCCTGAATGAAACAAAACGCCCTAAAATCCCCCAACAGCCCTGGGACCGCGGCCCGTCGCTGCCGCTTCGCCAGGGATTCATCAGCCGAGGAGGCGCCCAGCAAAAGTGGGACCGAGGCTTGGACCATGGGCTCCTCTCTTTAAGGGTTCCTTTAAGGGTTCTATGAGAGTTTCTAAAAGGGGTAAAATATCCTCGCTCTTTCAGGATCCTATAAGGGATTCTCTCTTTGAGTCTTTAATGTTTAAGGGGTTTAGGGTTGAGGACCATGGGCTCCTCTCTTTAAGAAATCGATAAGGGATTCGATGGAGCTTAAGCTTTAGGGTTTAGGATTCTATATGGGCTCCTCTCCTTAAGTCTTTACGGGATCAAGAGGTTTAAGGCTAGGGTTCTATACTATGGGCTCCTCTCTTTCAAGATTCGTTTAGGGCTTCCTTTAACCGTTTCTTTTGGGGGATCTATAGGGTAAAATGGGACCTTGGGCTCCCCTCTTCAATGTTTAAGGTTTAGAAACCTTATGAATTTAAAGTATCCTATATAAACTCCTCCCTTCACGGGTTCCTTTAAGGGCTCGTTTAAGTGATTCATAAGGTTTAAGGTTCAGGGTTTAGGGTTCTATATTACGGGCTCCTCTCTTTAAAGGTTCCTTTAAGGGTGGGATCTATAGGCTTTAAGGGTTTAGGGTTCTGTATGGGCTCTCTCTTTAAGTCTTCAAGGTCTAGGGAGTTTAGGGTTTAGGGTGTGAGGTTTGAGGCTTTCGGGTTTAGGGCTCATTGCGTACTTTTAAAGCTTCTTTAGAAAACCAAATGAAATAGTTAAAGGATCCTATAAGGGCTACTCTCCTTAAGGTTGAAGGGTTCAGGGAGTTGGTGGTTTAGGGTTTAAGGTTCTGGGTTCAGGCTTAAGGTTCCAGAATGAGGGTTCCTGAAAAGGTTCCCAGTAGGGTTTAAAATAGGCTCCTTGCGTACTTGTAAGGTTTCTTTCTTAGCAACCATTAACGGGCACTATGAAGGTTCTGTAAGGGGTTCTACAAAGGCTCTGGCTCCTTTCGCCATTTTACCCTAGACCCTATAAGGTTTCCTGAAGGGGCTTCTATCAGGGCTTCCTCAAAAAGGATTTCTCAAAAAGGCTCAGAATGGGCTCCTCTTGAGGTGTAGACTTTAGAAAGCACAAAAGTCGTAAAGGGTTCTGCAGGTTTCCTGCATGGGGCATGGGTTCCCGGAAGTACGAGGCTCGTGTGGCAACCCAGGCTCTGCAGCCGCGCCGACACAATGGGCGACCAACTGGGGATCTCCCGCCTCATTGGTCTTGATCTCTTGGATACCAGGGTTTTGGGTTTAGGGTTTAGGGATAGTGAAGACATGAGGCTTCCCGTGGCAGGCAATGTCAACGGCGGTAAAAGCGTTCGAGTAGCCGTTGGAGTTGCAGGTGTGACCGGGTGGCGAAGCACTTTCCCACGCTCATCTCACTTCCAGGTCCATCGCCGTTGCCAATCCTACTTGCATCCTCCACCACGCTTCCTTTTTCGGGAAGCTCCCATCTGGCCAGTGATTCAAAATAGGCTCCTGGCATGATTTTACCGAAACCCTGCACAAGTTCAAGGCTGAAACATAGGCTCCTTTTGCATTTGATCTTTTATTTTTGGTGAGGCAAAGGGCTCCCAAAAGGTTTCTATGAGGGTTTTTGAGGGAGGACCAGGGAGGGGCAGGGCTCCTTTTGTAGTTTTACGGGTACCCTGCAACACTGTTTAGGGTTCGGGGTCAGGCTGGGACCAGGGACCTACGGTTGATGGACAAAATCCTGCATTACCCATTATAAGGAATATACCATAATTCCCATAGTTTAGGGTCCTTAAGGTCATGCAGGATTTTGTCCATCAACCGTAGTGAACCAGCTGATGCTCCTACCACTCCTACTCGTACTCCGGAGTTTGGGCATTAGGTGTCAGGACCATGTAAAGCTCAGCGTTGAGTCAGGGTCAAGCTTATGTTGGCATGTTGCCAACACGCACAAACAAGCCGAACTTCTCTATAATGTAGGAGTTTGGGTGCATAAGTGACAGTATGACCAGAATAAGGACCCCTAAGGAACAATGCAGGTTATTATGTATCTAGGCTTCTATATTTATTTAGGCTTAATTATTAGCACCGATGATCCAAGGTCCCAGGCTGTCTATGATCGACGAAAGCCACGATGACAACGTCCATCCCTGGCCTCCTGACCTTCCCAACTATCCCTTAATTAAGGAATGTACCTCAATGGTTCTGTTAGCGGTTCCTTGAAGGGATCTATACGGTTTAGGGCCTACAAAGTGACCTTCCAAACTATCCTTAATTAGGAATGTACCTCAATGGTTCTGTTAGCGGTTCCTTGAAGGGATCTATACGGTTTAGGGCCTACAAAGGTTTAGAATATACCTTAATTCATATTAGTAGGGATGATATTTTAGTTTAAGGTATATCCTTGGCTGAGGGGCATTGGAAAGTCTGTGCCTCCTCATGCATCCCACTCTGTGTCATCCGAGCCTCAGCTCCCGCTTCAAACCCTAAATCCTGAACAATAAACCCGGCTCCGGAATCACTGGGTGAGGATTTAAGGATTAGAGTTTACGGTGCACTCATCGGGATACCTTCGAGTTCCAGTCTCGAATGTTTAAACACATATGCGACTGCCACTACGAAGGCGACTGCTACCGCGACGATGACTACAACTGCGACGACGACTCCTACTACTGCTACTACTACCACCCTAAACCCTAAACCATACTAGGATGCAGTACTGCAGAATGTAGATCTCCTGATTCTCGTAGCATTGGGTCAGCGCCCGCAGCGTTTGCAGTGCGGCATCCCTGCGAGAAGGGGCAGACTGGGTGTTGGATCTTAGTTTGATGAATTTGGGGTGTATCTCTTTTCGGATCCATGGTATACCGGCTTACTTGGAGGATCATGGGACTTAGTAAGTAACGTTATAAAAACATAGAGGGCTATAACCCCGAACTAAGGAACATATAACATCACTTGCCATGTCCCATGATCCTCTAAGTAGGCTGTGAATACTAGAGCTGCGCGTTCCGGGTCAGCACCGGTGTTTTTTGCCGGACCTACTTGGAGGGTCGGGGGACTTACTAAGTAGTTATTTTATAGAGTTATAAGTACCATATCCCCAATTAGGGTCCCTTTTAGGGTACTTATAAGTCTACTTACTACCTACTTACTAANACTTACTAAGTAGTTATTTTATAGAGTTATAAGTACCATATCCCCAATTAGGGTCCCTTTTAGGGTACTTATAAGTCTACTTACTACCTACTTACTAAGTCCCCCGACCCTCCAAGTAGGGTTTCGGATCGAGGACCTGCTTCGGGGTAGAGGACAAGTTGCGGGGACACTGATTCCGAAGCCTTCGCACCCTTCCCAAAGGCTCCGAAGTAATTAGCTAATACCCAATGACCAAGTTAAGGAACAGCACAGCAACCCGCCTAAATTTTGTAGATCCCTTAAAGGAACCCTTGATGGAACCGTTAACTCTAAACCCTAAACTCTATAGATCCCTTAAAGGAACCCTTATAGTATCCTTTAAAGGAAACCCTAAACCCCAACCTTTAACTCTAAACCCTAACCCCTAAACCCCTAAAGGAACCCTGATAGTATCCTTTAAAGGAAGCCCTAAACCCCAACCTTTAACTCTAAACCCTAAACCCCCCAAAAGGAACCCTTATAGTACCCTTTTAAAGGAGCCCTAGTTTGGGACCCCGAAACCCCAACCGGCCTCAGTGGGCCGGGCTTCTCGGCGGCGTTCTGCAGGGATGCGACCTCGGAGCTACTTCCTTCCTTTTCGGCTTTACAGTAGAAGCCAGAAAGTTGGAACATCATTGGCCTCATGCCCTTACAGTAAAGTATAGGGAATCCCAGCATGAATCCTCCTTTCAGCTTTAGGGGTGTAGGGGTTTAGGGGTTTCGGGGTTTAGGGTTTAGGGGATATTTGCTTGGCGGGTTTAGGGTTCAGGGGTTGAAGGGTGTAGGTGTTAGGGGGTTTGGGGGTTTAGGGTGTTCAGGCTTGGTGGTGTTTAGGGTTTAGGCCTAGGGTTTTGAAAGGGTGTTATAGGGATTGAAAGGTTGCAGGGTTTCGTGGTGTCTTGTCGGAATAGAGTTTGGGAAAGAACACCAGGCTGTGTGTTTAATTGGGAAGGCCTGAAAGGAGAGGCTGCGAACCAACAAAAAACATGCTGTCGAAGGCCGTAGAAAACTAGATTTAAGGTTTTATGCCTGTAGAAAGGTCTGTACGGCCAGGGTGCTTCTGACACGGGGCCTCGGCGTTTGCAAGGAATCTCTGGGGGTTCACGGGGTGTCTAGGGTTTCAATCGGGTTGTTGGTTCATCAAATCCGCAAGTGTCTACTCACATGAAAATAATTTCTTTAAGGCCAAAGTATGTACTACATGGGTACATGGCACTTCCGGGGCCCTGCAGGAAAGGGCAATTTTGTGAAATGTCACCGCTCTCCTTCACCATGAGCTGTTTGTGAAGGCTGGGGGCGGACACCGCGATATTCAACGGCACGCCTGGTGGCCCTGCGGCAATGCACATCGCCGTGACCCTGTAAGTCCCGCCTTCTTCACGCATGAGTGGTGAACCGCTCCATCCAGCCTCAGTATTGAGGTCATGGAAAACAGCGCCCGAAAGCGCCGTAAAAGCTTCACCGCGTGGGAGAGTCCTTGCTTGTAGACTGGAATAGCCGTCTTGCAGAACACCACTTCCGCTGTGGATATGGTGATCTGATCGTGGCCAAGGGTTTCAATCGGGTTGTTGGTTCATCAAATCCGCAAGTGCCTACTCACATGAAAATAATTTCTTTAAGGCCAAAGTATATACTACAGGGTACATGGCACACATCCAAAAATTCAAAAATGATGGGACGCTAGAGTCTCAACACCATGTGGCATGCCAAAACCACACCCTAAGCCCCTAAACCCTATAACCCTAAACCTTAAACACTATAGATCGCTCAAAGGAACCCCTAAACCCTAAACCCCAAATCTTATAGATTCCTTAAAGGAACCCCTAAACCCTAATCCCCAAATCTTATAGATCCCTTAAAGGAACCCCTAAACCCTAAACCCCGAATCTTGTAGATCCCTTAAAGGAACCCTTGATGGAAGCTTTAAAGGAACCCTTAAAGGAACTCCCAAGGCCCTAAACTTCGACGACTAAGCCTCGAAGCAGTGGTAAGCCCGGGGCCAGCCGTGGGTCGCTCCAAATCTCCTGCGATATATATATATATACACATATATATATATATATACATATAACTTCAGATAATAATACTTCAGAAAAGAATATATGTGCCGGATTTCCTCCCTAACCCTGATCCCTCGACCCTGGCCTCAAATGAAACTGTACAAGCAATAAACCCCGAACCGCAAACCCGAAGCCTTGCTCCCTAAACTCTAAGCCTCAGCTCACAAGCCCCAACCCAGAACTCGACCGAGTGCATCTACTTGTTGCGTTTTAGGGTTTAGGGGTTTAGGGTTTAGGGGTGCATCTACTTGTTGCGACCTCCCCATACTTTGCGATGAAATGAACCATGCGTATTTTTTGCTCGCGTCCCCAAGTCCAAACGGCCCCAAATCCCAAAACCCGTCTTCACTCTGCCCAAATTTGTAGAAAACTATATAGCATAAGGGGTTCAGGGGTTTTGGGTTTACGGTTTAGGGTCTGGTAACACAGCCGTCATACATAAACGATCAAGGCCTTCCACAACCCTAATATCATCCGTGCACAACCCCGCACAGGCCAATTAAAACCAAATGAAATATGTCCCCGTTAAAGCACCTCACAGAATATTACCAAAACTTGAGTGCCTGCTTTATTAAATGAAGCCCTTATAGAGCCCTGGTAAATGGACGAAATAGTAAAAAACATGTATAACAGCGGCAACACTACGCCCTAATAAGAAAGATAAACAAGTACGCAGCAACAACAAAACAACCCTAAACCCTCAAGCCACCCCACAAAGTAACACACAGCAAAGCAAAAACAACATACCTAGACCCTCCATCTACCCTCTATTAGACCCTAATGCCCCGTATTTGGGACCATATACCCCTATTTGAGGGTACAAGGAGGGTCCTGGTAGATCTCTAAATCCAAACCAACACATCATTCATCCCAAAGTCCCAAAACCACGCAACAACATGTAACATACAAGACAATACCCTAAGGGTCCAAAGGACCCAATAATTAGGTACTTGGTTTCAGGATAGTAGTTATGTAGCTCAATATTTAAGAGAGTATATGATTATTGGGTACTTGGACTCTTAGGGATAAACAGCACACACACACACACATCCCTCAGAAAACAAATACCCCTCAGCCAAAAACTCTAAAACAAACACAACGTCCTACCCTGAAGCCCTAAACCCCCAAACCACCCAAAAAAACTCCCAACCCCCCTAAACCCTAAGCCCCTAACCCCTAAACGCTCCAAGCCCTGTCCCCCAAACCCAAAAGAACTCACGGCTCCAGCCTGCCGGATCCGATCCTCCGCCTGCGCGAAGGCCGATAGGCCCAGGAGCGCCTCTGCGGATCGACGGCTCCTTTAAAAGGAACCCTTAACTGAATCCCTTAAGGGAATCCCTTAAGGGATCTTGAAAATTTAGGGCTAGGGTTCTGGGGTGCAGGGTTTAGGGGCTTAGGGTAGGCATGGGGTTGAGGATTCGGGATTTAAGGGATTAGGGTTGACCGTTTAGGGGCCGGGATCCGTGAAAGCCCTAAACCCTAAACCCCCAAACCCTAAGCCCCTATATACTACACCCTGAACCACAAAACCCTAAGCCCTAAACCCCTAATTGAACCATAAACCCTCCTTTAACCCTTCAAGCGAAGCCGAAGGCACCCGTAAAAGATATCTTAAACGTTGCCTTACAGGATCCCTTAAGGGAACCCATTAACGGGATCCTGAAGCCGAAGCCCCTTGCCTGGAGTCGAATCTCCCATCGCTGCGGCCGCATCTGAGCAGCCTTGGGGGCCTTCATAAAGCCGACGAAATAACAAAGTGGGTCGAGGGGCTTTGAGGTTTCCGTTCAGGGTTTCCGTTAAGAGTTTCCTTTAAGGGCTCTTTTCAGAGCTTCAGGAGTCTGGGGTTTAGGGTTTAGGATTGAAGGTTGCGGGTTTACGCTGTAGGATTTAGGGGTAGGCTTGAGGTATGTATGTATGTATGTATGTATGTATGTATGTATGTGTGTACATATATACATATGCATATGTATATGTCAATATATAAATATATATATATATAAATAAACTGTATATATATATACACACACACCTTCATAGTTAGTTAGAACAGGGTTGGTTTAAAGGGTTATGGGTCCTGTACGGCCGTAAGGAAGAAATCGTGCTACTCAAATTACAGGGCCTGTACAGGGGCTTTAACAAACCTTTGTTAAGGGGTTCTGCAGGAAAATTGTTAAAGGCCTTTGTATTTTCCGACCTTGATGATACCTTTCTTGCAAGGCTCTTATAGTACAGGACCTTTGTTACAAGAGTTTATGGGAATCCCAGCACAAATCTAAGCCCATGTTCAAACTTTGTAAAGGTCTCCGAATATAGAAACCACATTCCCGAAGCTTTCCCCGAAGACTCCGAGTACACTCGATTGGGGTTTACGGTTAGAGATTAGAGACTTATAGGGTTTACTAAGCTTCTAAGTAACCAGGGAGAAAAAAGTATAAACTTTTATTTCATAATGGTTCTTTTAAGAAAAAAGTATTAAAGTATGGTACTCCAAAGCCCAGTTTAGGCAGTTAGGATTTAGGGTTTGCTTCTCAGTTAGTGGCCTGCTACAAGGGACTATCATACGGCCGTGCACGTACGTAGCTTACCGTGCGCTGTTCTGCAGGTCTTGCGGTTTGGAGGCTTGTGCAATGGATTCTGAGCTTCCGGGACTTCACTTGGGGAAGGGGTATGAGTGGTGGGAGGGCTGATTTCGTTCTGGTGCCACCAGCTTCGTCTGAAGAATGGACTCAGAACCCACGCCTGCCAGCAAAAGTCAAAACAGTGCAGATATATGCCTCTGAGAATGACATTCAAGAGGCAGGTAGAGCAAACATGCGACGCCCTAAGCTTCAAGGCTACGTGGCTCCTGAATGTCATCCTCAGAGGCATATCTGCACCGTCTTGTCTTTTGCTGGCACGCCTGGGTTCAGAGCCCACGGGTCTTCCTTCCATGTCAATCCTGGCTTCCCAAAAACCCCTGCTGTAGACTACGTACCTGTGACCTCATGGCCTCCCAGGGATCCATTCCCCCCAGCCTATAACCCTAAGGGTCCAAAGGACCCAATAATTAGGTACTTGGGTTTAGGATAGTAGTTATGTAGCTCAATATTTAGGAGAGTATATGATTATTATGTACTTGGACCCTTAGGGTAAGAACCAGAGAGTAGCCGGGGCCTTCCCCCAAGACTTTAACCACTGGGGGGACTTTGAGATCAAAAGTCGCTAAATGGTACCTGCTTTGGGCTAGTTGGGGTCATATGGGAGTTTCCGAAAATTAGAGGTACATTATTTTGGGGTCCTTATAATAAGGATCCTACTATTCCATATTGATGCGAACCCCTCAAGCCTGAAACCCTCAACCCTAAACGAACAAGGCACCTCATCCTTGAGAAACCCCACATGAACACCCCTATCTAGGCCTATCAAGCCTTTCAAGGATTTTTACAAGCCCAAAACCCTAAACCCATAAACCCTAAACCCTCAAAATCCCCACAAATCGGCGCAAGTGGTCCACGCCTCGCCCTCGGCGCCTGAGCAACGGCTGGCTTTGGGATTTCGCTGTGGGAAATTAAACCTCTAAGCTCCAGTGTTTAGGATTTAGGCTCGCTAAACCCATATACCCTGAATTCCGAAACCATACCTTAACCCTGAAGAACCTACCTTTTTAGGGTTCCTTATTATGATTTCCTTATATAAGTCCATAAAAAGGTAGGTTCGTCAGGGTTAAGGTAAGCCCCAATTAACAGGGTGGACCTTACTACAAAGGAACTTTCGGGGTTGTACACGGGTTAAACAGGGACTATAAGGGTTGACACTCGGCGTCTGCAAAGGTTCTATTTCAGAAGTAGGGTTTAGGGTTTAGGGTTTAGGGATTTAGCTTTGCCACCATCATAGGACTGTGCAGCAAAGAACACGGTTCCCCTTGTCAAGGCATTTGATTTAAGTCACGATGCTCATGGTGGTGCAATTACTTTATGTCTTGGTAACAACCCAGTTTCGAGTAGTGGTGTGACTACGGGCTCCAGTGCCACATTAGTGGCTTGGGTGAGGGTCAAGCAAAATGTAGCGAATGTATTTGAACATCTGGCAGCGCAAATGCTCGTTTTGGGTTTGAACCCTGATGGCCACCTAAACCCTAAACCCTAAAACCCGAAACCCCAAAACCCCATACCCTAAACCCTAAACCATAAACCCTAAACCCTAAAACCCCATACCCTAAGCCCCCAAACCCTCAACCTCCAAACCCCAACCCTTCACAGCAATCATCAGGCCACCAACGGAACTACTACCGGATCGTGGGACAGGTTTAGGGGGTTTAGGGTTTAGGGGTTTAGGGTTTAGGGGTTTAGGGTTTAGGGTGGTTTAGGGGTTTAGGGTTTCGAATTGGAAAGTCTGCCGCCTGAAAGGTTGCTGTGCGTATTTCCACACATGGTGGAGGCCCGGGCTACTTGGCGGTTCCTGGGTATTTACAGGTGGGGTTATAAATAGGGTCACTATAGCTGTAAACGATATTGTGAGACTTATAAGCCCATGAACCTCCCAGTAGAAGTGTGCAAATGCACTCTACTGGGCTTCTAAGTAACCAGGGGGAAAAAAGTATAAACTTTTATTTCATAATGGCTCTTTTAAGAAAAAGTATTAAAGTATGGTACTCCAAAGCCCAGACTAAACACTCAACCCACGGCACTTCCCGGTGCCAAACAACTACGACTTCGAGCACTTGTACGTCCCCTATTTTATCAAATAGCCGAAAGCCGAAACCCCAAAAAGAGCCAAATTATGGAAACCCCATCCGGGGGCAATCTGCAGTGTATAGGTGCTTCTTCGGAGACATAGATCTCATATAGGAGGACCCTTAGCCTGTCAACCTCTAACCAGCCCGCCCCTGATTCAGCGAAGCCCGGATTCTAAGGTTCCCCGGATAATGCTCCAAAGTTGTTCGGGTTTCATGTTTTTTTGAAGTGATATTTGAAGATTTAGATACATCAAGGCATCACGTCTTCCTTAGAGTCTTAGAGAGGAGACTACTGGTGCACTAGTGCGAAGATGGATTGCACGAGGAGTTGCTGGCCTTAAGGGGCTGTCTCCTGAGCGCATGCACTTCCTTTTGCTGCCGGTCGCTGTGTTGAGGGTGGCTTCGTGCCAAGTGCTTGCCAGGGCAGAAGGCGGGCGTTTGGAAAGTGCAGCACGGTGAACTTCTGAAGGTAAGTCTGGAACCAAGCCACTACTTGTGTCTAGAATCATCTAGTTCACTCAACCCTCTGCCTCTGATTTTTTGCCATGTCTACAGGATCATCTGCTGGCCTCCTTTCTCGGATCACAGCTCCTGTTCCTGAGGGAGGACAAAGCCGTGCGGTCCCAGTCTGCAGCTCTCTGCAGGGGCACGATCCTGAATCCAAGAGGTGGTGCTCGAAAAAAGGCTCTATCTTCGGAACCACAGGACATAAAAACACTAAAACATGCTACTATCGAAAAGCTGGGCTCGGCCCTTTCAGCAGGAATGGCATGGCATAAGCCTCGTCCACCGCAGCGGGTGCAGCAGGATCATTCGCAGGCTCTTGTCGCCCCAGCTGTGCTGCCTCGGCAAGAGCCGCTGCAGCCGGGACCCCATCCTCGTCCATGTTGAAGTTGAGGCCCCCGGGGAACCTCAGCCTCTGAATGATGATCAGCATCCGCATCCTCGTCGTCGGCGTCGGTGTTGTCATCCTCTCCTTCCTGCGGAAAGGCAGTTTCAAGTTTGAGGGTTTAGGGGCTTAGGGTTTAGGCAGAGGCCAAGCAGGTCTAGATATCAATCCGCACTCGAGGTTCGTTGGTTGCACCCTACCTAAGGCCCAAAGGAATAGTATTGCTCATTATTCAGGCCCCCATATGAGGTTATGTGTTTTGTGTACGTCTTGCATGTGCTTGTCCAAGAGCTTTACTACAAGGCGATGAAAAGGGTCTTACAGCTTTACATGGGATAGTCAATTAGTCTCCACCGTCATTGATAGCTTTTATCTTGTCCACGTTGGAGTCCTGCAAAAGGCCTGCAACCTCCAAATGTCCATTCTCACCTGCGATGTACAAAGGGGTGGCGCCGTCATGCCTAGCCTTAGCCTTGTCAGCATTGGCCTCCAGCAGAAGACGTACAACCTCCAAATGACCATTCTCAGCTGCGATGTACAAAGGGGTCGCGCCATCATGCCTGGCCTTGTCCTTGTCAGCATTGGAGTCCAGCAAAAGGCGTGCAACCTCCAACTGTCCGCTGCAAGCTGCGATGAACAAAGGGGTGGCACCATCTTCCAAGGCCTTGTCCTTGTCCGCATTGGCCTCCAGCAGAAGACGTACAACCTCCAAATGACCATTCTCAGCTGCGATGTACAAAGGGGTGGCGCCATCTTCCAAGGCCTTGTCCTTGTCAGCATTGGAGTCCAGCAAAAGGCGTGCAACCTCCAACTGTCCGTTGTGAGCTGCGATGTACAAAGGCGTGGCACCAGCTTCCAAGGCCTTGTCCTTGTCCGCATTGGCCTCCAGCAGAAGCCATACAACCTCCAACCGTCCATTCTGAGCTGCGATGTGCAACGGGGTGGCGCCATCATGCCTGGCCTTGTCCTTGTCAGCATTGGAGTCCAGCAAAAGGCGTGCAACCTCCAACTGTCCGTTGTGAGCTGCGATGTACAAAGGGGTAGCGCCATCATGCTTGGCCTTGTCCTTGTCAGCATTGGACTCCAGCAAAAGGCGTGCAACTTCCAACTGGCCCTTCTGAGCTGCTATGAACAAAGGGGTGGCGCCATCTTCCAAGGCCTTGTCCTTGTCCGCATTGGACTCCAGCAAAAGGCGTGCAACCTCCAATTTTCCGTATTGAGCTGCTACGAACAAAGGGGTGGCTCCATGCTGCATTGCCTTGTCCTTGTCCGCATTGGCCTCCAGCAGAAGACGTACAACCTCCAACTGTCCGTTTTGAGCTGCGATGTACAAAGGGGTGGCGCCATCTTCCAAGGCCTTGTCCTTGTCCGCATTGGCCTCCAGCAAAAGGTGTGCAACCTCGAGGTGGCCATGCTGGGCTGCCACAAATAATGCGGTCAAGGTTGGATGACCAAAACGTACTAAATCTGGATCTTGCGGCCTTTGTAGAATACTCTCCACTGCTGCTGCTCGGCCGCTGCGTGCGGCATCCAGAAGCGCTTCCACTTGAGCTTCAGATGCTTGGCAGAAGCCTAGAAGTACAACCTGAACTTCGCCGGGTGACAACGTGTCTTTGTCATCTAGAACCACATCATCATCCACAAAGACAATCCTCTGCCTGAACCTTGGCAGGCCGCACATGCTGTGCACGTACTGCTTCAGTGCGCGAACTGGAGACACGCCGACGGGAAGTGTTTCGTGAAAGCTCGCCAAATCCAGAGCTACGAGTCCTTCACCCGACACTCTGCGAATGTGCAGCATGTCGAGCGCTAAACGGAAGGGACTCGGACCCCAAAGAACAAGCTTTGCCGCATTGCTCGATTCGGACCAAGAAGGTTCGGAGTCCGGGAACAGCTCAGAATGTTGATCCATTTTATGCATTCATGCACTGTGTGGTGGCCTCGTATTCTAGCTAGTTGTGCTGCGTTGACCTTAACCCTAAACCCTACAACTCTAAACCAATGTTGGCAGTTCCTTCAACATGTAGAGTCGAGCCCAGTTCTTGGAGACGACCGGTCGAAACCCCCGAAGCTACACAAAGTACTGGCACGACCCACTCCTAAACCCTAAACCCCCAAACCCTAAAACCCTAAACCCCTAAACCCTAAAACCCTAAACCCAAAACCCCTAAACCCTGAACCCCTAAACCCTAAACCGCCAACCCCTAAACTCCTAAACCCTGAAGCCTGAACCCTAGCCCCGAGCCCTAAACCCTGAACCCCCAAAATCCTGAACCCTTAACCCAAACCCTAAACCCTAATTGGAGTTTAGGTTTTAGGGGTTTAGGGGTTTAGGGTTTAGGGGTTTAGGGTTTAGGGGTTTGGGGTTTAGGGTTTGGGGATCTGAAGCCCGAAACCCGAAAACTGAAGGCATCCGACAGCCACATAGAACCTACCCAGAAGGGGGCTACGTACCAACATAGTATTCGAGCTTAAGGCTTCGGGCTTAATTTTGTGTAGGGCCGAATTATCGATTTTGAGCTACAGGCCAAAGTCTAAACCCTAAACCCCGAACTCGCCCAAACTCTAAACCCTAAACTTTCCCTAAACTCTATACAACCTAAATAAGAAAATCGATTATGGTGAGGGCGGCCTGACAGCCGGTGCTTCTCGGCATTCGGGTCTCGCAAGGTTACAGTCATCCATGAGGTTCTCAGTGGTTTAAAGTTATAAAGTTATATACCGCAAAGGTACTATCAGCGCTTCTACGGGTGCAAGTTCGGGTTTCGGGTTTAGGGGTTCAGCTCTCCATAACCCGCTTAAACTATGCTGTAGGTAGGGTTGGATTTACCTGTAGTTACAGGAATTATTGAATACCGGGCTGCCGGCCCCCCAAAAAAACCTGCTACTTAGAGCAGGATTTTAAGAACCCTAAACCATAATCCCGAAAAAGGGACTCGCCTTCGCTTAGCTTAGACTCTAAAAAGTCCAAGAACTCCCAAACCGAGCTTTAGCCTGCAGTATAGGAGCCTAATAATAATAGTAATTCTTCTGATAACTAAAGGGTTTAGCATAGGTGCCTTAATTGTTAGAATGGGACTTTGGGTTATGCTATAGTACAGCTAGATGAAGAAACCCCAAGGAACATCTTTTAACTATTCAGGAAATTTAGGCCCCTATATTCAAGCAAGACCGTGAAACTTTACTTGCTTAGGGCCTAGGGTTTAGACTGTTGAAGTCAATGGGGTCTGATGTGCCTATGGTACAGAAACAGAAGCATGTATGTGTGTGTGTATGTGTGTGTGTGTGTCTATGTATATAGAGTATCTGTATATGCGTATATAGTCATGTATGCGTGTATACCTGACGATCTATCCACCTACCTGCCGATCTATCTGTCTATATGCAAATAGAATCATTAAACAAACACAAACATCTGTCTATCTGTATCTATCTATATATATATATATGTGCCATGTACATGCATGTACAAACCTCTGGGAATCGTGCTGGTCTCAGCCGGCAGCACCACCTCCCAATCAGTAAGAACACACAGCAGCACTTCGAGAAGTACAGAGGTACCAGAGAGTTAAACTTTCAGGATCATACTCAAATGCAAACCCTAAACCCTAAACCCTAAACCGTAAGCCTTAGTTGCTGAGTTCACAAGCCCTAAAATAATATTCTACAGGGTGGCATTATCCCAAAAAGTGTAAAGTGTACTCATGCAGCTACGAAGGCATGAACCATCGCGAAGGCATGAACCATCGAATTTAGGGATTGTACGGGCCCTAGCAATTGGAATGAGGCTTTTAGGCATGTTAAACTAAAAAACATACTGAGGAACCCTAAGGAATACTATTGGTAATTGTTCCGACTACTGTATTGCCTGGGTTTCAGCCTCGACTTCCCCAACTACGCTCTGCGTTACGGCCCGAAGTACCTAGTAGGGTACCAGGTACCACAAGCCATTCAGAGTATGGCATTCGGTACTTTGGGCTTTTGAACCCGTAGGGCAAGTAGGAAGGAAGCCCATCCGGCCCCCTTCAAACAGTATTTGGGGTTCCTGGTGGATCACAATTCTTCGGCAGCCGACGGGTTTACGGATCCTTGAACCGTGAGTTTTTAGAGTTCAGGGTTTAGGGTTAGAGTTTAGGGTTTAGGGTTTAGGGTTTGGGGTAGGGGAGCTAGCGCTACGAAAGTAGCCAGACATGCAGGCGGGTTGGATTGTTGACTCAGGAGCTAGGGTGTAGAATTGCGTGTTCAAATTTGGGACAAGGGGTTAGGCTTCCGGATGTAGAGCCCCATACAACCCATCGTTTAGGGTTCCTTGTGATCTCCTTCAAAAATGCGTAACCAGGTCAGGTAGGTAGGTAGTTAGGTAGGTACGCAGGTTCTTCGAGTTCTTCGGACTTAAGGTAACCCGATTGAAATATGGGTGGTTGTCAAAATTATTGCCCCTTTTTGGGTCCCTATTAAAATACGGCACCTATTATTTAGGGTACCCAAAAAGGGACCACAATTTTGACAACTACCCATATGGAACCCTCAGCCGGGCCAGGGGAGGACCGATTGCCTGCTCAGCGGCAGCAACTATAAAGACCTGGCCAGGCCAGAATGATTGACTTTCCGGGTTTTATTCTAAGGTTACCATGACCATAAGCTATTGTCGCATACGGCCCTACGTGGTCGTAGACGAATTACAAAGGGTGTATGCAATTTCATAGGGCTCGCAAGCCCCGAAAAAAAAAAACTTTCAGGGGTATGTAGACTCCGGGCTTCCATCGGGGTCTCTTCCTTCTCTCTGACTCCCAATCACTACATTAGTATACTGTATTAGTCAACATTGGGATCCTGATAAGAACCTCTATTTTCTGAATTCACCACCACCACATGTCCTTTACAGAGGACCCCCAAAAGCACATGGCTACCCGAAACATCGACACCCAAAGCTCCCAAATCCTCAAGTCTGCTTTGAAGCTCTTTGACTGAGTAACTTAGTAAGTCTACTGAGTATACCCCCCATCACGCCAATAAAAAAAGCCACCATAACCGATCTTGCTAACCCACTTACGAGTTCAAAAGAGCTGAGCTTCCAACTAGACCCTATACAAGCCTGCGCCAAAGCCAGGAGAACCTGCATGAACCCCACCTTAAACTAGCATACCTTAAAGTACCATAACCTACTTTCCTGTGGGTTCCTCTCGATATACAGGAGAAGCCCAAGTTGGAAACCCAATAACCTCAGTCCTTAAGAGTAATGTATAAGGAATCCCAGCACTATTTGGCCTTAATCCGGTTTCCAACTTTATGGAGTTTACTGTAGAGTTTTTGGGAGCCTGCAAAAAGTAGGTTGCGGTAGTTCAATGTACCGTTGGGTGCCTGTCACACCCTGTATGTCCTTTACAGCTCTCTCTACAAAAAGGCTTCTAAAGCCCCTATCAAACCCTGACGACCCCTTAGACCCAGCATACTACAAGGCCTGAACATTAATACAACATTTTGCTGAAGGTTCCATAATATGAGAACTAGAGATTGTAATATACCCCCAAACCCTACATGAATTCTTAGGCCCCTGTGTTAAACCCTATAAACCCCTGTAATTGAACCCCCATAAAAGAACCCTGAAAGAGGCCTTCAAGGAACCCTGGTCCAATATTACTAAGGCCTCTACGTTAAACGAGCTCTGGCCCAGAAGCAACCGCGCGCCTTCTTCACCCGCGGGTCGTCCCACATTGGCACCCGGTTCTCTTCCCGTGCCTTGGCTTAGGCCCTACCTTAACCCCAAATAATCTACCGTTTTAAGGACTTATATAAAGATATCATATTAGGGAACCCTAAAAAGGTAAGTTATTTGGGGTCCAGGTAAACCCTAAACCCTAAACCGGGTTTGGAGCTTTAGGGTCTACAGCCTCGGAGTTTCGGGGCTTGAGGTTCAGCACTGCACCCTTAATATGCTACTAGGGGCCGTGTACCCAGCTTTTAGGTTGCAAGCGCGGTCCTGCTTTGCTTTTTCTTTGAGCTTATAAGGTTTGGGGTTTGCTCATGTAGGTCATCTTAAGTGGCGTAATCTCAAAAAAGCACAGTGTCCTCGATGATGTGCTGGACTCAGGCTGTCATTTACCTTGGAAGTCCTCTCGAATATCCGTTTAGGGCCAAGGGTTATGGGCTTATAAACAAACACATTGATATGTGTGTGAAGCAAATCTACTCAATAAAAAGTGATTGTATATTGACAGTTTACAGGTTTGGATGGGTTTGGTGTCTGGGCTTAGGGCTTGCCGAGTGTAGGGCTCAGGGTAACCATGCAACAATTTCCCTTCTCAGAAAGTACCTTGGTCACCCTACCGCGGGATCCGGGTCAGTGCGGACTGGAAATATAGGTGCCCTAGTGACTAAACTAGAGTTTCTGAAATGTAACGGCTCTGTAGGACTCTGAGCGTACCACCATTATTGGAGCTCTACTACAGGGGCTTTACACGGTTGAACATAGGAGCCTTGATAATTCGAACGGGGCTTTGAATATGGGCTGCATTGTAGTAAAATCGAAGACAATCATAAGAAGGAATGCTAAGGAATAATATTAGTTCCCATTTGGTGTGCATGGCCTTCGTAAGAACCCTCGAAACACTAAACTGCAAGTACTCAGAGAGCCGCGGCTGCTCCCAAAACCCCAATCAAATCCTTAATGTAGGGGCCTTAATAATTAGAATTGGGTTTGGGGTTCCTTATTATAATTCTAGTATAATATACCCGCAAACCCTATTCTAATTATTCAGGCTTCATTAAACCGAGAACCCCAAACCCCTACCCAAACCCTCTAAAAGCAAGCAACCATAATTGCCCAACGCCCATAAAACATGCGGTTATTCTACATAGCTTAAAGCCGAAAACTTCTGAAAACCTCTGACCCTAAACCCTAAACCTCAAAGCCCGCTGGCGCCCCTCTTTCCCGGGGGCCCGACAGCCAGGGCGGCAAGGGTGCCGAGCGCGCTGATGCGCACGCACTCTGGCTGATGGGCCTTCGGAAAGTGAGGGCATGGGAAAGGCTTACGGTTCCCCCGGGCTCCAATTACCTTGATAATGGGGCAGACTTATTATATGGTGAGTATTTTGCTATTTAGGAAACTGGAGCCCTAGGGTTTTTTGAAAGTCGAGCTGGCCCTTTTACGTCAGCTAAAGTCTGACCAAAGTCTGACGCTCAACTGGGCTACACGAACTTGTATCGGGGAGCTCAAGAGCGATGATGGTGTGAGGCTAGTGGTTTACGGTTTACCAGGACCCGCCAAATGGCCCTTTAACAGAGCCCTTATGGTCCTTAATAGTGGGTTTTGGGGGTATATTAGAGGGTACTTGAAGTCTAGGTAGGGTTTGGGTTTGGTGCATAAGCATCCGGGGAATTATAAAATTATAGGCTTAAGCGGATTTATAAGATTTAGGGTTTAGGGTTCTTTTCAGAGGTTGAAAACTGCTAAACTGTGTGGCTCCGCTGGGGTTCGTTGAGGAGATCAGGTCTTGGGAAGGCTATGCTCGGGAACCCTAAGGGTCCAAAGGACCCAATAATTAGGTACTTGGGTTTAGGATAGTAGTTATGTTGCTCAATATTTAGGAGAGTATATGATTATTATGTACTTGGACCCTTAGGGACCAGAAATGAACCATAGAGGCATCCCTTAGCTGGGCTTTTAAGTAACCAGGGAGAAAAAAGTATAAACTGTTATTTCATAATGGTTCTTTTAAGAAAAAAAGTATTGAAGTATGGTACTCCAAAGCCCAGTTAGGCACCTACTTCAGAACGGGAGTCAACCCAAACCATGCGATTTTGCAGTCCCACCCATAACCCGCTAATTACTTGGGTTTAGGGTTTAGGGTTTAGGGTTTGGCAGGCTGTCTTCCAACTCCAGACGATGTAACAACAGTCCAACGGCAATGGAGCCCTTGGGCATCTGCAATGAACTAGGATGCCAAAGGAAAGCGTTTTGGGCCTCCGGATAACCCTAAACCCTCTAAGCACTCAGCCGCTTGAGACTGTGAAGCGGGTTTTTGGTTCGCACACGCTCGGATACGAGCGATGCTGCTTGGGTTGCGTTGTTCCTATGTAGTTGGTGCAAATCAACGTGGAAGCCTTCCATGGTAGAGGTAGTAGACCACACATGCTTCAGAAGGAGAATCTGTCTGAGTGCATACGGGAGTCGGGCGGAGGGCGGTGGGAGGAGGGGTCTGCATGTCGCATTGGTGTGGCACAGTCCTTGAGTGTTGACGGGGACCCCAATCCCAAAACCCCCAACCACCAAAACCCTAAAACCCTAAACTCTAAACCACCTCAACCCTAAACCCTAAACCCCGTACAGTTTAGGGTTCTGTCTAAACCCGAATCCGCTAAGTCATGGCCTCGGCACTGGAAAGCAGCACATCACGGACCTGGCTGCCAATATTTGCAGAGGCTTGTGGGCTCCTCTAAGGGAACCTTTTAACAAGGGGATCATAGGGTTTAGGGTTTAAGGTTCAGGGTTTAGGGTTTTGGGGTCAGGCTTCGAGCGACGACTGCGTGTTTTGGGACTCAGGGTTTCTTGGCCGTAGCCGTGACCCTAACTTAGATGCTGAGTTCATAAGCCCCAAAAAGTTTACACTTTGAGTTTTATAGTGGGTATTATTATCCCAAAAAGTGTAAAGTGTATCCACTCAGCTACTAAGGCTTCTATGACAGTGAGACAATTGCGACCTGTTTGTTGTCGTTCTCTAGGGTTGTCGTTCTCAAGGGTCTTGTAAGGGCGTTCCAGCACGTCATCGCAAGTGCGTACCCTAAGACTCAAGGATAGATGTAGATGCATAGCACCTGCTTCGGGATCTACTTTATCCTGCTTTGGGCTGTTTGGAGTGTCAGGGATTTGGTCCTAGTGGCGTTCAAGTTGAGGGTCCAACCCTGGACCATTCTCAATCCCCCCATCTTTGCCCCGAAACCAAACTCCTAAACCCTTGAACCCCAACCCCGAATACTGAACCCTAAACTCCTTGACCCTAAACCCCAACCCTAAAACCGCAACGCCCTGAGCAAGAGGCAGAGGCACCTTTTCAAAGTGCCATAGTTGGCCGTTCTCTGCATTGCCGCTCGTTGCAGCGAACGACCATAGAGTGTCCAGCCTCAGATCTACCTAAAGGTCATCGGTATGCAGAATAATCAGCTATGGGACCAATAGTGTTTGCCTACTTTGGGGATTCGGGTTATCGTGTAGGGGCTGCTGTGCTCATGCCTTGGGGTTCGGCTAAATGGGTGGTTGTTGAAAGGTTAGCCATGTTTAGGTTTGGGCATTGACTTTCACAGACTGCCGTCAGGAGTTTCAATTTTTTTGTTCCTTCATCTGGGGGTTTCCGAAAATAGGGGACCCTAATGTAGTACCCTACACGGAAACTCCCATCTTGTTCCTTCGGGGTCTGCAGGGAGCTTCCCTTTCACCGAACATACATACGACACTACCAATACCAGAGAAAACCTTAGTGTCCAAGGTGTGAATTGGGTTCGCTTCATGCTCGTCTCTCAAGCCTCAACAACTACTACTGTAAAATAGGAATAGCTAGAATCGGGTTTTTGGCCATATTATACTATAACCAGAATAAGGAGCCCCAAGATAGTATAGGTAATAATTAAGGCCCCCTGTAACTTGTTTTTTTCTTGGAGACCCTACAAAGACCCGTCATCTGCCTCTATTAGACTCTATAAATTCTCTTAAAAACTTATCATTAAGTTCCGTGCACCTGCTTAAGGGTACAAAGACGGTCCTGGGAAAACTAGAGTGACATTTGCCACAAGAGTGTCTTCTATATAACAAAACCAAGAAAAAACTCCCTCATGTTGCGAGACGAAGAGTCTGTGTAAAGCTGCGCGGCTTTGGTTCAGGGGTTTCAGGTTTCGGGCTATTGGCTTTAAGGGGTTCAGGGTTCCTAAACCCTGAACCGAAACCCTAAACCCTAAACCAAATCCCAAAACGGGATTGAGGGGCTTAGGGATTCTAGTTCATGGCCGGGATAGGATTAAGAATGAACAGTCTTATTCCTTATTGGGTTTAAGTACCCATAAAAATATAAAATGTTACCCAACTATGACAATGACATGTCGTCTCACACGCAGGCCTCCGGCTACGTGCTGCACCCGGGCGCCAGGGCGGCAGCCCTTGCAGCTCCTTCGAGAAGTTGTCAGTTTAGGGTTTAGGGTTTTAGGGTTTAGGGTTTAAGGGTTTAGGAAATGCCCATGACGGCTGAGAGGGGAGTAGTCGTATGTAGTCGTCGCAGGGCTTCAAGTTTAAAACTTGGGATTGGAGGCTGGGCGTTCGAGGTTTAGCGCACTACGGTCTCGGAGTTTACAGAGTTTGGGGTCTTGGATTATAAGGGCTGGCAGTCGCGCAATTGAGATTCCAAAGAATTTACACATACCCGAAACCCTACCTAAACCTTGCAACCCTAACCCCAGGATACAAACCCGAAACCCTACCTAAACTCTAAATCCTAAGACCTGAGCCCGAAAGCGTAATGAGGCCTTTAAACTTTAAACATTAGAATAAGCTTTGGGGGTACAGTATACTATAACTTTAATAAGGAACCCCCAAGACCCTGTTCTAATTATGAAGTTATGAAGGCCCCTACACTATAAAACCCTCTTTTTTGGATCCCTTATAGAACCCTTTAGGAATCCCTTTAAAGGAACCCTGTGCGAATTATGAAGGCCCCTACACGGGAGATCTTCGGCTCTGAGAGGCAGAACCCTTTAACGGAAGCGACCGGGGACCAGGGCCAGGGTTCACCAGGACCCCCCAAGTGCCCTTTAATGGAGCCCTTATGGCTTAGGGGCTGAGTACCCTGGCCCAAAAAAGGTTAACCTGTTGAATCATGGTAAGATTATAGGAACCCCAAAAGGTTAAAGGTTACCTACTCAGCTACTAGGTTATGGTCCTTAATAGTGCGTATTTAGGCCTTATTCGAGGGTAGGTTGGGGGGTCCAGGTAGGGTTTTGGGTTTCGGGGTTTAGGGCTCAGGCAATGTAACGCTGAAGACAGAAGACTTTCTAAGATGAGAGATTCCGGCACAGCTGTAGAACCGGAATAGCAAAACTCTACATCTTAAAACCAAACCCTCAGCCCAAAAAACCTCCAGACCCTAAACCCTAAACCCTAAGGACCCTGAACCCTAAACCCCAAACCCTAAAGACCCTAAACTCTTACCCCTAGACACCCCAAACCCTAAAGACCCGCTTGAAGTCCCCCTCGGTCCGGGTACCAAAATACTGAATCCCGCTCGATCACGCCAGAAACTCTCAGTTGAACGATCGGTTTAGGGTTTAGGGGTTTAGGGTTTAGGGTTTGCCGTTGAATGGCGCATAAGCGGGTTTTCTAGCGACAATGCGATTTCGAGCGCGTCGTAATTTGGCGATTCGCCGCTAGAGCCCGATTGTGGCGGGCTCATTCTTTTTTCTTTCCCACCCCACGCCGTCTAAGGCGGCCAAACCACCCAAACCTATTCCTTTTAGGGTTTAGCTCTAAACTCATTTCATGGCATTTTCTTTTACTTCACAAGTACAGGCAGGGCAACGTAGAGCAGGGGAAGGGCATGAGCAAGAAGGTAAGGCAGAGGGACACAGGGGAGGGCAGCCTTGAGTTTAAGGGTTTAGGGTTTTACACCTAATGTAGGAACCTGATTAAGGAACCCTGATCCCATAACCCCGAAGTACTTGGCACCATATAAAAGGGCCCGAATAGAAGCCCAAGGTCTCTTACTCAGGTTCTTTTTTCCCGGACCCTGAACCTTTGTTGCGTTCCTTGGTTTCTGAACGCAGGATCCTAACCATAGCTACCCTGACCCCCGGGAGGATCTAGAAAGTAGATCCCCGAATTTGGGGCCCTGTACTACTAACTAAGGGTACTTGTCTAAGGTTTAGGGTTTAGGGTACTTTTTGGATCCTCCCGGGGGTCTGGGTAGAGTAGGTTAATGAACAACTTCTGGGATTGACACCATGGTGCCTTGCGGTCTCGGCATTGTGTTGGGAGCTGCCACAGCCTGCTGCCGGCGTTAGGGTTTAGGGTCGAAGGAACTGGATCTCATTGCGCAAAGCCTGCAGGGCGGCGAGAACTTGCTGATGCTGTGCGTCCAGCAGCGGTTCGCGTCATTCGAGACCAAAATGGTACAGGCGTCCACTTACATCAATCAGTGCCTTTTGCAGGCTTGGACACAGTCTGCACAGACCATGCAGTCCGGTCCTCCAGCGTCCAAACCCGGCCCGACTAGCACGGGCATTGCAATCCGGGGTCTAGGGGGATGCTATAGCCTGGAAACTTCGGGCTAAATCAAAACCCCCTGGGAGTGTGGTCCTAGTGACTTCCCGTTTGGTCTCCCGCTGTGCCTCCTCCGGATTCAGCGGCTCTGCGCAAGCCGCGCTGGCCTGGGCGTGAGGGCTATGTTCGTCGAAGTTCCCCGCCATTCCACGGGCGCAGGCTTTTAGGGTGTCAGGGCTTGTAGGGCTGTTGGAGCTTTACGGCTTCGGGGTTTAGGGTTTCTAGCAAGCAGCCCTAAACCCGTAGCCCGTAAACCCCTAAACCCAAAGCCCCTAACCCCTAAACCCTAAGCCCTTAAACCCAGACCCAAAACCCAAAACCCGAAACCCTAAACCCCCAAACCCGAAACCCTAAACCCTTAAACCCGAAACCCTAAACCCTTAAGCCCTTGTTGAGGTCATGAGGAAAATCTTAGTAGCTGAGCGGATACACTTTAGACTTTTTGGGATAATATTACCCACTATAAAACTGAAAGTGTATACTTTTGGGGGGCTTATGAACTCAGCAACTAAGAAACCCCAAACCCCTATAGTATAACCCGTATAGTAACCCTTAAAAGAACCCTTAAAGGACCCTTGGGCTTATGAACTCAGTATGTAGATGCTTGGGAAACTTCTGAACTTGGGGCCTTCCCGGGCCCCTGAGAGGATCCCAAAGTAGATCCCTTGAAAGGGAGGTTCTTTAAAGTACCCTTTAGTAGGATACTATACTACTAGAAGGTACTTTTATCTTTAGGGCCGCAAAATAGGGATCGCAGCATGCCCACAGAACCTGCACTTCGACAATCTCTCGAGCCCAATATCCGGCCTGGCCAGAGCCATTGCCATTCGCCTGTTCGTGCTTTCAAAGTAACAAAGGGGCCAATAATTTTATTGTCCAGCGCCAAGGATCAAGACCAGATTCTTTGGCTCATCAGCAGGAGGTGGCGCTGTTGGCTCATCAGCATGAGCAGGAGGTGGCGCTCTTGGCTCATCAGCAGGAGGTGGCGCTCTTGGCTCATCAGCAGGAGGTGGAGGTGTGGACGGTGGGGTGGGCCTGCCTCTCAGCTTCGGCATCCTCTTTGGTTGCGGCTCCACGAAGAGCTCTTTGAGAGGAAGCCTTCGGAATTGAAGTCAGGGCAAGTATCATAGGGTTTATAGGGTTTAGGATATTGTTTACCTATAGTCTTTTTGGGGGCTCCGTATTAAAATTATAGTTTAGTATAATGGGCCCCAAAACCCTGTTCTTATTATGCAAGCGGCAATTGGGCACAGCATCCCTCCATTTTGGGACCAGCTGCCTGTCTCGGACTGCAGCCCTACATCTCTGTGACTGCCAGCGACGACTTTCGGTCTCTACCTGGACCCCAAATAACCTACCTTTTTAGGGTTCCCTAATATGATTTCTTTATATAAGTCCTTAAAAAGGTAGGGTTGTTTGGGGTTTAGTTAGGCGATAGGCCAGATCACCAAGGCTTCGCCGTCACTGGCTGTATCCCTAGGGGTCCAAAGAACCCAATAATTCGGTACTTGGGTTCAGGATAGTAGTTATGTAGGTTGCTATTTTGGAGAGTCTATGATTCGTACTTGGACCCTAAGGGTATAGCCTGGAGATTTCGTAATGTAACCTGCGCATCCGGGAGCTCCAGTGGGTGGATGTGTCTGGCGGTTGGGGGTATCATGTCGGGACTTGGAGCCCAGTACCCCGACTATAGTATGAACCGCCGCACGCTAACTCAACCTGAAACCCTGGTAGCTAGGTACAAGCAGAACATCTACGGGTATAGTCTACAACACTTTGAAAATTTGCTTCTATGACCGACAATTAGCCTCCTCTGTCGGGCTTCACAAGTTCTCCTATACTTAGGCCCTAGACTCCACAAAGTGCATCATGGAACCCATAACTACTCGAATTTCACCCCCCCCCCCAACTCAACCCTGATAAACACCGAAGCCATCTGACCTCTAAGCCGAGAGTGTCATATGGAGCTCCAGAACGCAAGAGACACGAACAAAGAGGTCAACCGTAGTAGACTCTTGATCATAAGGACCCCGGCGAAAGCACCGTTCATCTGAAGAAAACCCGCAAAATAGCACGATCACAGATCCGCAAATACTGCCTGGACCCTCAACACTCGGATTTCTTCGACCACCGAATAGACCCAAGCGCTCTCCCCAGGAGACCCTTGCAATTAGAGCAGATGAAAAGACGTAGAAAACCCTACACAACCCTTCTAGCACCCCGTAAACACCCCTTACAAAATGCTTTAAAGGAGGTTCCTAACATCCTCAAACGTTCCCGAGGTCCTAAAGCTTATAAACCTTAAGCCTAAACCCTGAACACAGGTCTCCGGCGTAAAGGAGGTCCTCGTCGGTGGAAGGCTTCTTGGCATTCAATATGGCCTGTACGCGAAGCTGAGCTTGCAAAAAACAGCATGTTCAATAAACAATCTAGTGGAGCTCCATAAAAAGAAAAAGCCGTAAGAGCACTACAGAGCTTAGGACTTACGGTTGTCATGGGTTGGGGCTTCGAGTCATGGGCTTAGGGGCTATAGGGGCCAAGTTAGGGTTTCCCAAAGTCTCCATGTACCTTTATAGTAGATACATTTATTCCTTAAAGGGGTCCCTATATAGGTACTTTAAGGCCTAAGTATATACTATATGAGTACATGGAGCCTTAGGGTTTTTAGGGTTTAGGGACTGTATAGTAGAAGCCAAAAAGTTGGAAACCCAATAGCCTCAATCCTTAAGAGTAGTGTATATGGAATCCCAGCACTATTTGGCCTTAATGCGGTTTCCAACTTTATGGGGTTTACTGTAAGGGGCCCTAAACCCAAAACCCTAAACCCTAGAACCCTGGGTTTACTGTATAGAATCACAGGTCTCAACGGCCCACATATAGAACCTCAGCTGTGAGACGTACAAGGCCTAGGGCCGAGCCGAGGGTTTGAGCATGTGAAGGTTGAGGTTATAGCCTTAAGGGTCCAGAGGACCCAATAAGGGTTCCTTTAAGGGATCTATAAGGGTTCCTTTAAGGGATCTATAAGGGTTAGTATAGGGGATCTTTAAGGGTTCCTTACCTTAAGGGTCCAGAGGACCCAATAATTAGGGTTTAGGGGTTTAGGGTTTAGGGCTTCTATACTTCTACCTTAAGGGTCAAAAGGACCCAGTAATTAGGTACTTGGGTTGAGGATAGTAGTTATGTAGCTCAAAATTTCGGAGAGTATACGAGTATTAGGCACTTGGACCCCTAGGGTAATGTGCTGTAGGGCCAAAATGTCTACTATGTGGGGACATGGATCCTTAGGACGAGGGCCTGAGGTTTGGATGCCATGGCATGGGCTCGGCCAGAAAGGAAGACAGGAGCCGTGGTATGCATTTCTCCTAAGGTGCGCTCAGCATAGCATGCAACCCTCTACTCTACGTAAGGGAGCCACTGGTAGGGATTCAAGCATGGAAAGAATAGCCACATTGAGCCGTAATCCCTAAACTTATCGCCAGCGCTTCAAGGGTCCCAGGCACTCAATTTAGAGCGTTTAGCAGCTCTGCATGCTTTGAGTTCGATTCGATCCAATAATACCCTGTCATAACCTACCAAACCTGCCATTGCGCAAGATTTCGGGCTTCAGGCAAGGTTATAGGGGTGTGTCCTGTATTATATGGATATCATGGGCTTCACTAGATCCTAAACCCCAGATGCACCCGATCATGCCAAACATAACAAATAAAGGGTTGGATTCCCAACCCGTCTGGAATGTTCAAGATTTAAGGTGTGGCGTTTGGGTTCGGGGGTTTAGGATTTTAGGATGCTGTGGCTTGGCGAGTGCACCGGAACACGGGTCATGCACGCCACAAGCACAGCAACCCCTAACCTTCGTAGCTTTGTAGTCTAAACCTTGAACCCCAGACCCCCATTCAAACCGGCTTAAGGTTTAGGGTTCAAGAAACTGATTTCATCGGACCAGTACTGTCAAGGCCCCGGACCTGAACCAAGCAAGGAAAAGTAGGGAAGCCCTGCATAGCATCATATAGGGGCCTTGCTAATTAGAAGAGGGTTCCTTTAAAAGGGGTCCCTATAAGGGTTTAGAGTAGGGGGTTTTGGGGCCCAATATACTATAATTAAAATAAGGACCCCCCCCCCCAAAAAAATAGTATAGGTATTTATTAAGGCCCCTATTTTTAACATATCGCTTTCCGGATTCATGTGATCCTTGTTGGAAAAGGGGTCTGGCGGCCTGGGAGCCTTCTGGCTACAACCAGTATGAGACCCCCGAAACCCCGTACACCCTAAACTCTACCTATAGTCTCCATTGTAGTTCCTTTTCGGGGTTACCTTATAGGATCCTACTTATATATTTGGTTAAACCAAAAAAAGGAACTACAATGGAGACTATAGGTAAACCCTACCTTAACCCCAAATAACCTACCTTTTGAAGGACTTATTTTAAGGAATCATATTAGTGAACCCTAAAAAGGTAGGTTATTTGGGGTCCCGGAAAACCCTGATCCCCAAACTCTAACCCGCATTTTGCTCGCCTCCACGTCCTCCAGCAGCGAAGACGGGTCAACCTGCTTGCGGGACTTCGGGGTCAAAACCCTCAACCTGTGTACCCGAAAGCGCGAGGGCTTTTAATGTGTGCAAGGGCGTCCCGATGGCCGCAAGCCTTGAAACCTAATCGCACCTAACTCCTTTGCAGTTCCATGCCCGACAAACATCCGTTTTCATCCCGATACAAGCCGGCTTAATGAAGCCCGTAAATGATCCTCATAGACCCAATGAGAGCGCTCACAACCCCCCTTCCGACCACTACAAACACTCTTCTACAACCCTATTAACAGCCTTACATAAAGCCCTGTTAAACCCTACACTATTTCTTTATCAAAAAGCAACCAAGTCTAATTGAGGGCCGACACAACCAACCCACACATCTAGAAAAGGTAAACAAAAGCCGACAGAGCTCTCTTAAACGACTCCTATCAACAATTCTAAAGCGCGATTTTAAATGGGCTAGAAGAAGCAAAACAACCTCAACCCCTTAAACCCAACACCCCTAAACCCTTAACCCCAAAAACCCCTGAACCCCTAAACTCCTATAAACCCTAAACCCTAAACCCCGAAGGTGCCTCCGACGAGGCCGCAGAGGAAGCATCCTCTGCCTTCCTCACAACTGGGGTTCCTTTAAGGGGTATCGTGCCAAGGTTCCTTCAAGGGGTCTAGGGTTTAGGGTTTGGGATTAATGAGGGAAGTCAGGCTTCCCAAGTCACTCAAAAGTATATACCCCTGACTGTTGCAGAGCAGTGATGTTAATGGGATCCCGACCTTTATCTTCCACAGGGGCTTACCAACCAGGGATCTGCAGTAAACCCCATTTGGGTTTCCAACTTTTGGGCTTCTTCTGTACATTGACTTAACCCTAAGAGTCCAAGTACCTATTTATCATATACTCTCTTAAATATTGAGCTACACAACTACTATCCTGAACCCAAGTACCTAATTATTGGGTCCTTTGGACCAGTCGCCTGCAGGCCTGACGCGCAAAGGCCCCGGAAGCCTTAACCTCGCCCTCGTGCCCGCAAGCCCTACCTGGACCCTAAGGAACCTACATTTTTAGGGCTCCTTATTATGATTTCTTTATATGAGTCCTTAAAAAGGTAGGTTATCTGGGGTTTACCTTAACCCTAAAGACTGATTTCCAAATTTCGCATGACTTGAGTAAAGCCTGAATCCCTAAACGCAGATGTGTAGACCCCCGATTTGCGAACCCTTGCCCTGCAAGGCTTGAGCATCAGGATCGCTATAAATACTCATTATTTTTTACCCTTACCTTGACCCCAAATATCCTACCTTTTTAGGGTTCCGTAATATGATTTGTTTATATAAGTCCTTAAAAGGTAGGTTTTTGGGGTTAAGGTAGTCCACACGTAAACAAGTAGTACCTGCTTTGGAGTTCAAGGTCTAGAGATAGTACCTACCTTGGGCTTTTGGAGTCGTGGGGTAAGGGAGTTGTGGTTGTGAACCAGGAACCTGCGTCAGCCCTGAAACCTCAGGGGTCTCAAAAGGTGGGGTGAAGGTAGGTGGGGAAATCCCAAAATAAGAATCCTAATATAAGGGATCCTTAATCCTACCTACCTGCATCCCACCTTTTGAGGCCTCCAAAAACCTCAAACCCGGCCCAAACGGCCTCTGCTGAGCGTCAGGTGCTGCTGGCAGAGGACCTGGTAACATAGCCACGGAGGATTTCACTACTGGTGACTCTAGTGCCCTTTAAAGCCTCTGAAAAGCAGTCGCCCAAAACTGGAAAATCAAGCCCTAAACCCCTAAACCCCTAACCCCTAAATCCCAGAACCCTAAACCCCAAAACCCCTAAACCCCTGTAAACCCCAAAACCCTAAACCCCTAAATCCCAAACCCCTAAACCCCTAGACCCTATAGATCCCTTAAAGGAGCCCTTATAGTACACTCTAAAGAAAGGAACCTTTATAGTACCCTTTAAAGGAACCCCAGAAACCCTACCCTAAAACCGTCGCAACCTAGTTCAGAAGCGGCCGAAGGCTCGATCCTTAACCTATCAAGCCCTAGGGTCCATGTACCCAAAGACACGGTTTAGGGGTTAGGGTCTTTGAGGGTTTGAGGGTTCCTTTAAAGGTTCCTTTAAGGGTTCCTTCAAGGGTTGCTGTAAGGGTTCTATCAGGGTTCTATGAGGGTTCTATAGGGTCTGAGGGTTTAAGGGTCCATGTACCCAAATAGTGAGTACATACATTGGCCTTAAAGTAATCCCTTTCTGGATTGGGGGCCAAAGTATATACTATTCGGAATACATGGACCCTTAGGGAAGTTGCTTGCCTGTCTTTATCGCTTGGGGCTCAGGCTGTTCGGAACTATGGGGAATATCTATAAACCCTAAACCTAAAGACCTAAAAACTTAAGCAGCTCAGGGTTTAGGGTTTAGGGCTTTGGGTTTAGGGGTTATGGGAATTTGGCGTCTACTTGTAAATACTCGGCTGAGGGGTTCTTCTCATCCCAGGAAGCTACAGTGAACCCCAGAAAGTTGGAACACGGATTTAGGGTTTATAGGGTCTAGGGTTCAGGGTGTAGGGTTTAGGCTTTACGGATGATTCGTGCTAGGATCCCTTATACCTGACTCTAAGGGCATGAGGACCCTAATTTCCCAACTTTTATGGCTTCTACTATACTCCTACCCGAGAGCCGAGAAGACAAGCTGAGACCCACGAGCTGAACCGTTGCTAAGACTATGCAGATTGCGGTTTAGGTTTCGGGTTTTAGGGTTTAGGGCCTTTAGGTTTTTAGGAGTTAGGGCTTAGTGTTTCGGGTTTAGTGTGCTATAATGTTTAAAAGGGTTTCGTGGTATTGAAGATGTATGATTTAGGATGTGGAAAATATTTGTTTAAAGCATCGGGGAACTTACTATACAAGTTTTACGGGTACAGTAACGGCTTGTACACTTGGAGGATAAGATGAATGGAGTTCTACGTACTCTAACAGAAGTTATCGCTCTTATAGGCTTTCTTACAACACCTGGACCTACTTAAAACGTGTCCTATACATTCACATTAAACCTTTAACTCCATGATGTGATGTCCTTGGACAGGTCCCCAGAGGTGCCATTGACAGGCAAGACATTTCAGAGTCGCTAGATGCCAGATGAACGAAAGCGCAGCCAGTGTCTGCGAAGAGCTGCAGAACTTGATGCTTGCCCTAGTTGCCAGAGCCTCGAATATCATGTACATGACGTCTGGCCTGTGTTGGGCGTTTAAAGCGGCCATGCTCCGCCCTCTCTCGGCTTTGCAATGATTGGCACATCCTGTCAACGAGTTCGTGCGAGTATTTCTTCAAGATGTCATCCTGGACAGCATGTGGCCTAACCTTGAGACTCCAAATAGCCCGATTACAGACTTTCGGCCCCAAAATTTAGATGCCATATATATATATATATACATACTTGAAGACGATCGAGCCGATTGCCCTCAACCCTCAAGCAAAAGATCCGGGCCCCTCGACCGGAGGGCTCTTCAGCTCGAGGTGCAGTTGCCGGCCGGGCTACCTTTTTGGGCTTAAGGCTCGAGGGTTTGCAATTCAGGGTTTAGGGGTTGTTCCTTCGACGGTTCCATGAAAGTTTACTACAAGGGTTTAGGGTTCCTGAAAGGGTTGCTTGCAGGGCTTCTCACAAGGTTCCTGAAACGGCTGGTTTCGGGTTTAGGTTTCGCTTTGGTGTGTTGACCTCCTCAGCGAAGCCCAAACCACTTTGGGTGTCAGTGCTCTCTGTGGGGGTTATGAATGTATTTTATGCTGTATCCAGCACCCTAATCCCTAACCTCTGACCTAAAATCCTAACCTCAAAACCTGAACTCCCTGAACCCAAAATCCTACCGAAGCCTCAGGCCCCAAACCCCAAAGCAGAAGCCGCACTACGTAAGGCGAGCTACTTTGAGGATCCAGGCAGTTTTGGGTTCTGGGCTTTAGGTGTGGGGGGTTGAGGGCTTTAGGGTCTTAGGGGTTAGGGTGTTTAGGGTTTAGCGTTTAGGGTGTTAGGTGTGAAGGTTCGAATACTATCGGCACGCTTTAGAAGTTTAGCGTCTTCTTGCCCCACACAACGGCGTCTCAGCAGATTGACTCAGGCTCGGTTCTGTGGAAAACGAGAACAGACCTTGGAATGCAATATCTTTGTTCCACTTCGGCGAGGTCTGTATAATGCAAATGAACGAGCCATATCAACAAGAAGAATCACATTGAACTGTTTTAACATTGAGCTTCTCCTAAAACTGGCCAAAAGCACCATAATGCTTTCAGAGTGAACATCTGAAAAAACGGGGCAGAAAGGGCTTCGCTCGCCGAAGTACTCTCCTCGTACAGGTCTTACACACTCATTAAAAACTTCAGCACACTCAATTGTAGAAACTTCAGCACACTCATTTGTAGAAACTTCAGCCTCGTGGGAGGGTCGTTGCAGATTCAGGTATGTTCAAGTACAACTTTTGACACCTCGCTCATGTGCTGCAATCACCAGACGTGCAGGTACTGTACTCAACTTGGCATGCATCGCGAGAAGTCGTGAGGTAAAGGCCTCCTGCCAGAAGCTCCCAAACTGCCCTTGCCCTTCCTGAGCACTTTCCTCAGCTGCAATGCTGTAGCAGCTGGTTATTGCATTGTTCTTTTCGGCTTCTGTCTCCAGCAAGAGGTGAGCAACATCCAACTGCCCGTGCAAACTGCGGTGCAACTGTCCGTGCAAGCTGCAACGAGGAAAGGGGCAGCACGGAAGTTCGTGGCCTTGTCGCTCTCGGCATCTCGCAAGACGCACGCAACCTTCAGCTGCGCTTTCTCTGTGTCACTGTTCATGGCCTTGTCCTTGTCGGCCGTCGCGTCCAACAGAAGGTGTTCAACCTCCAAGTGCCCATTCTCAAATGGGGTGGCGCCATCGTTCAGAATCGTTCATGGCAATGTCCTTGGCAGCCTTCGCATCCAAGAGAAGGCGTGGAACCTCCAAGTGCCCAGTCTCAGCTGCGATGAACAACTGGGTGGCACCGTCGATCGTGGCCTTGTCCTTGTCAGCCTTCGACTCCAACAAAAGGCTTGCAACCTCCGAGTGCCCAGTCTCAGCTGCGACACACACAGGGGTGCCGCCGTGGATCGTGGCCTTGTCCTTGTCGGCCTTCGCCTCCAACAAAAGGCGTGCAACCTCCAACTGCCCAGTCTGAGCTGCGATGAACAATGAGGTGGCGTCGCGGTTCGTGGCCTTGTCCTTGTCAGCCTTCGCCTCCAACAAGAGGCATGCCACCTGAAAGTGGCTGCGCTCGGATGCGATGAGCAATGGGGTTGGATCACCTATGTCAGGGAAGTGAGGCCTTTGCAGAATTCCCTCCACGACTGATGCAAGCCTATTTTCTGCAGCATGCTGAAGCTCTTCTTGCACGGCAGGTGCCGAGTTAAAATTCACAAGCACGAGCTGCATATCCCCCGGTTTCAAGACATGTGCCTCGTCGTTGTCATTCAACTCGATACTGTCTTCCAAGAAGAGCAGCCGTTGCCGGAATCTTGGTTGCCGGCAAAAGCTGTGCAAGTGTTGCTTCAGTGCCCGGACGGGCTGGCTCCCTGCAGCGAGCGTGTCGAGAAAGCTCTCTAACTCAATTGTCACGAGGACTTCCCCCGACATCGAGCGAATGCGCAACATCTGCGGCCCTTAGCATGTAGGAGTTTGCCCAAGTCGTCTCGAGGCGTTTTCCCTGAGCCTGGGCAAACGGGCAAGCCGGAAGACATGGATGGACAATAAGAGCTACTATACCCGATATAGTAAGGCCTACGTCACTTATATAACTTTATACAGGCACAGCTGTGTCAGTCAAAAGTACCTGAGGGTCCAAGTACGGCCAGAAAGCCTCGACCCTGAACAGTACACTCTCAACCCCAAGATAATCTACATAGCCGACGCCACACTCCTTCTTAATTACAAACCTCTGATCCCGGAAACAAGGCTCCTTCATTGAGCATTTTTATAATCGACATGTGTATACCAAGGCCCTTAAGGGGTTTTAGCAAGGAACTAACTTATTTATCAGGGGTCTGCATCGACCCTAAACTCCGAGTCATGTAAGGTTTTGGGGAGTAGTATAGTGTATTTAGATGAAGGCAGGACTAACATGACGAGTTCTTTAGGTTTCTATGTTAGACCCGAGACCCTACACCCTAAACCCTATGTTAGGGTAGGCTTGCGGCCTCAATCTGCATCGGATCCACCACCGGATCGTCCTGTAGCAGGCCGGGGTGGCTCTCTGGGATTCTATGGCGTGGTTCCAGGGTTGAGGCTCCATTTAGGGTTTAAAGAATGTAGGGTAGGGGATCAGCGGTTTACGTAAACCCTACACCCCAACCTGGACCCCAAATAACCTACCTTTTTAGGATTCCCCAGTATGATTTCTTTATATAAGTCCGTAAAAAGGTAGGTTATTTGGGCTAAGGAAGGGTTTTTACTTTGCAGGCTGAGGGATTAACGGCTCGGTGTCGGGGTGTACGGGGCGGGGTTTTAGGGACTGGAGATTTAAGACTCATTCCTAAACCCTAAACCCGAAACCCTAAAACCCTAAAACCCTAAACCCTAAAAACCCTAAAACCCTAAAACCCTAAACCCTAAAATCCTGAAACCCTAAAACCCTAAACCCTAAAAACCCTAAAACCCTAAACCCTAAACCGCTTTCAGGGCTTAGGGTTTAGGGTTTCAGGGTTTTAGGGTTTAGGCTTTCAGGGTTTAGGGTTTAGGCTTTCAGGGTTTAGGGTTTTAGGGTTTAGGCTTTCAGGGTTTTAGGGTTTTAGGGTTTAGGCTTTCAGGGGTTCAGGGTTTAGGGTTTAGGGTTTTAGGGTTTAGGCTTTCAGGGTTTCAGGGTTTAGGGTTTTAGGGTTTAGGGTTTTAGGGTTCAGGGTTTAGGGCATGTCTTGGACTATGACACGCAGCTAAGCATCCCACCATCCTAAACCCTAAATCGGAGATCCCAGATCATCCTAAACCCTAAACCGGGGATCCCGGACTCTAAACCTGCGGCACCTGCAGCCTTCGGTTTCCATGCTGAAGGTGCTAGTAGAACCCAGACCTTCCAAAATCCCTTAATCAAGGAATATACCTTAAAGTATCATAGGATCCCTTATATAAATTAAGGTATATTCCTTAATTAAGGGATTTTGGAAGGTCTGTGAACTGGAGGCAGAATGCAGAGACAACGGTAGGCCAGACCGGAAACGCGAAACCTTAAACCCAGATATCCTTAGAACCCGAAAGTACTGAGCCCTGAACGCGAAACTCCGACCCCCGAGGCCATTTGGGTGCTGAGTTCATAGGCCCAAAACTGGGTAAACTTTGAGTTCTCTAGGCGATAACCTTATCCAAAAAAGTGTAATAGTGCTCTCAGCCAGCTGGTAAGGTTCTACGCGTGAACTCTACGTACGGGTAAGGCATCAAGACCTACTTAGAGGATCATGGGACTTAGTAAGTAAGGTTATAAGTACCCTAAGTGGGGTTATAAGTAATTGTAAGTATAGTTACCTTAGTCCCATGATCCTTTAGGTACTGTATCATAGGGGTTGAGGCTGCTGGTGGGGTTTTTTGCGTGCTAATAACTAGAATGGGGTTTGGGGGGGTACATTATTATACTATAGTTCTACTGCGCTTTTAAGTGACCAGGGAGAAGAAGTATAAACTTCTATTTCATAATGGTTCCACTAAGAAAAAAGTAGTAAAGTATGGTACTCCAAAGCCCAGTCTAATAATAAGGAACCCCCAAAACCCCAATTCTAATTATTAAGGCCCTTACGCGTCCAAGTTTGGATCCCAAGACAAGGCATCCCTTGACCTACCAAAACCTACTTTTTTGCAGGTTCTTAATATGAACCCTAATCTGAATTTTATAGGGACCCTACAAAAAAGTAGGTTTTGGTAGGTCTAAGGTCATTCCTACAACGAGAACCCTACAGCGACCTCTCATATGGAAAACGGGCCAAAGGCTTGCTCCGCTTCCCTTACCATAAGGGTTAGGGTTTAGGGTTTAGGGTTTAGGATTCAAGCTTTAGTGGCCTTATAGCACCCCGAATCGGAGCTGGTATGGCCAACAGTGAACACACAAGACAAGGGAAGCACAGTACTGATTTTTAACCGATGCAGAAAATGCCCCCGCACGCAGGCGCGCGAGGAAAACTTGGTCGCTCCGGCTGGTCCATGCCAGATGCGCAAGACATCTCCCGTCTGCACATTAACGGTTTAGGGTTTAGGGTTTACGGAATTGTAACATGTTTCTTCTCGCCGTCCAAGGTAAACAGACATCTTGGAGATCCTTACAAACGGTACCACAAGCCTGAAAAGCAACAACGAGTTCGAACAGTACGCAAGAGTCGCAGAGTACATCTTGGACCATCGGTGCCGAAAAACCTCTCACAGCAGACTCCAGATCTTGTCGAGTATCGAAGCGCAGCCGTGCAGGAATCATGAAGAGGCACCGTATAATCGCTAACCCTGGTAACTCCAACATCACCACCTCGAAACTAAACACCCAATCACTTTCTTTTCATCTCAGTCCGTAGACCCCAAAATCAGATCTTGGGGCTTGGGGCCTAGACCTACTTGTCCAGTGTCCTGGAGAACTAATTAAAGGTTAACTTTACTACTCGGTAGGTTTAGGGTTCGAGGTTTACGATGGATGTTTTAGGTTCAGGGCTTTCGGCTTGAGGTTTAGGGCTTCATGGGGGGGGCTCCAAAGTGAGGGTTACAAGCAGGAAAAGCCGAATTGGGATTCTTCATAACACTGGCAAGCACAATGCCGTGAAACCTCCTTGGGTTTAGGGATTTAAGGTTTAGGGGTTTAGGGTTGAGGGGTTTAGGGTTTAGAGTGTGTGGGGTTTCGGGGCCTCATCCTGCACTATCTTCCCTTGACTCCCTGAAAGCTGTGCCTTCAACCTGCTTGGGATCAATGGTGCCTCTCTGGAATGCCCCTAGACCCTACCTTAACCTACCAGGGACCTACCACACCCTACCTTTTTGTTATGAACCCTAATATGGAACTTGTAGGGGGCCCAACAAAAAAAGCTCATATGATTTCTTGAGATATATATATATATGTATGTATACATATATATATATGTATATAAATAAATATAAGTCCTTAAAAAGTAGGTTCTTTGGGGTTAAGGTAAGAGAAATTATCTTAGGAGCCCCTGGTCCCCCCAACTCAAGTCATTCCCGGGTTGTCCTCTTGAGTAGAAAAGGCAGGAACCTCCTTTAGGGTTTAGGGTTTAGGGTAGTGCAGAAAACCTAGGTTCAAGAGCCCGAAGACTTGTTTCTGTACTTTGTCCGGCTGCTGTGTTACCTGAACCGGTATTTCCAATCTTTACCACTCAAAGCCTAAATACTCTGTATCAATCCTAAACCCTTACCTTAAGCCCAAATAACCTACCTTTTTAAGGACTTGCATAAGAAAATCATAANCCTGAACCGGTATTTCCAATCTTTACCACTCAAAGCCTAAATACTCTGTATCAATCCTAAACCCTTACCTTAAGCCCAAATAACCTACCTTTTTAAGGACTTGCATAAGAAAATCATAATAGGGAACCCTAAAAAGGTAGGTTCTTTAGGGTCCAGGTAACCCCGAACCCTAAACCCTAAACCCTACTAGGGTCCAGGTAACGCCTAAAACTCTAACAAGGGAACTTCCCGAGAGGACAAGCGTGGTATCATCCGAGGAGAAGCTTGCGCACCACAGCTCCTGGCATGCTAGGGCTTAGGGGTGTAGGGTTTAGGAGTGTAGGGTTTAGGGTTTGGGGTTCAGGGTTTAGGAGTGTCGGGGTTATATAGAGGGTTTAGGGTTTGGAGTTCAGGGTTTAGGAGTGTAGGGGTTTATATAGGGGTTAAGGGTTTGGGGTTCAGGGTTTAAGAGTGTAGGGGTTTATATAGGGGTTAAGGGCTTGGGGTTTAGGGACATCGGGACCCTGCTTCGTAAATCGTCTGGGAACTGGGTTTTTTAGGGTGCTATAGCGTCTTATAATTAGTAAGGTCGCGATGAAGCTTACTAAAGGTCGCCTTCATAATGAAGGTAAGACTTTAAGATATGCGGACATGCTGATTATAGGGACCCGAAGGGATTCTTAGTCAATGTCCCAACATCGATATTACGCCAGCACAAGCTGCAGCTTCATCTACGAGGATTTAGGGGAGTTCCACTGCCCGTCGCGGTCTGTAGTGTGTATCGTCAGTTTCAGCAGCAGAATAATCGAAGTGCTGCAACTCTTAGGTCAGGTCCACCTTTCTGCACAAGCACAGAAACCAAGAAGAACAACACACAATGCAAGACGATGGCTCCATTGAAACAACTACAGGACGCGCTTGGTTGCAATTGTTGCCAAAATTCTGAAAAAGAAACAATAAAAATGTAATACACCATTATACACTAGAATACACCTAGACATTCAATAAATGTCACGATATACAGAGGCAGACTGAAGGACTGAGGCGAAGGGCGGTAGATCATTTCACATCACACAAGCCCTTGCAACAATGTGGCCCAGAGGGTCCAGGTACCTACATATATATATATAGGTATAGGGTTGTAGGTCCCATATTCCATACTCTGAATGGAATAAGCATAACTGTATATCCAGGAATAATACTCCTCAGCGCCCTATATCAGGCCTAAGGATTCATGGTTGATGGGTTTAAGGGTTTAGAGTTTGGGGCTTACGGATAGAGGGTTACTGAGCAGGTTGTTGTATAGCCATCTAGTGCTGAGGGAGTCCAAATGGTTTCGAATATGGAGTTGGTAGTGCTCCAGAATTTTGCAGGGGAGAAGACCTGTATATGATACATACATGTATTTACATATGTATATATATATACTTATACAAATGTACATATATGTATGTACGCATATGCACGTATGAATATACATGTATATGAAATTATCTATGGAACAGCAGGTTCTTCGAGCAACACGGGCACTGCACAAGTGCCCAAGTGCCCGTTTTGATCTGCAATGTGCAAAGGGGTGGCGCCGCTGCAATGGACAACGGCATGGTGCCATCATCCGCGGCCTGTCGTTGTCCGCTGTGGCCTCTAGCAAAAGGCGTGAAACCTCCAAGTGCCCGTTAAAAGCTTCAACCTGCAAAGAGGTGATACCATCCTGCAGCCTTGCTTATGTCCACATTGGCCTCCAGCAAAAGGCGTGCAACCTCCAAGTGTCCGCTGCGAGCTGCGATGAGCAAAGGGGTGAAGCCATCATGCGTGGTCTTGTGATTGTCCGCATTGGCCTCCAACAAAAGGCGTGCAACTTCCAACTGCCCGTTCTGAGCTGCTACGAACAAAGGGGTGGGTCCATGCTGCATTGCCTTGTCCTTGTCTGCATTTGACTCCAGCAAAAGGCGTGCAACTTCCAACTGCCCGTTCTGAGCTGCTACGAACAAAGGGGTGGGTCCATGCTGCATTGCCTTGTCCTTGTCTGCATTTGACTCCAGCAAAAGGCGTGCAACCTGCAAGTGTCCGTGTTGTGCTGCGATGAACAAAGGAGTGGCTCCATCCTGCGTGGCCTTGTCCTTGTCTTCATTCGACTCCAGCAAAANTGCATTTGACTCCAGCAAAAGGCGTGCAACCTGCAAGTGTCCGTGTTGTGCTGCGATGAACAAAGGAGTGGCTCCATCCTGCGTGGCCTTGTCCTTGTCTTCATTCGACTCCAGCAAAAGGCGTGCAACCTGCAAATGTCCGTTTTGTGCGGCGATGAACAAAGGGGTGGCTCCATCCTGCATGGCCTTGTCCTTGTCTGCATTCGACTCCAGCAAAAGGCGTGCAACCTGCAAGCGTCCGTTTTGTGCTGCGATGAACAAAGGGNGGGGTGGCTCCATCCTGCATGGCCTTGTCCTTGTCTGCATTCGACTCCAGCAAAAGGCGTGCAACCTGCAAGCGTCCGTTTTGTGCTGCGATGAACAAAGGGGTGGCTCCATTCTGCTTGGCCTTGTCCTTGTCTGCATTCGACTCCAGCAAAAGGCGTGCAACTTCCAACTCTCCCGCCTGAGCTGCGATGAACAAAGGGGTGGTTCCATGCTGCATTGCCNTGGCTCCATTCTGCTTGGCCTTGTCCTTGTCTGCATTCGACTCCAGCAAAAGGCGTGCAACTTCCAACTCTCCCGCCTGAGCTGCGATGAACAAAGGGGTGGTTCCATGCTGCATTGCCTTGTCCTTGTTTGCATTTGACTCCAGCAAAAGGCGTGCAACTTCCAACTGGCCCTTCTGAGCTGCTATGAACAAAGGGGTGGCTCCAGTATCCCTGGCCTTGTCCTTGTCTGCATTCCTGAGGTCGTTTTCCCGTGCAACTTCCAACTGGCCCTTCTGAGCTGCTATGAACAAAGGGGTGGCTCCAGTATCCCTGGCCTTGTCCTTGTCTGCATTCGACTCCAGCAAAAGGAGTGCAACCTGCAAGTGTCCGTTTTTTGCTGCGATGAACAAAGGGGTGGCTCCATCCTTCATAACCTTGTCCTTGTCTGCATTCGACTCCAGCAAAAGGCGTGCAACCTGCAAGTGTCCGTTTTGTGCTGCGATGAACAAAGGGGTGGCTCCATCCTGCATGGCCTTGTCCTTGTCTGCATTCGACTCCAGCAAAAGGCGTGCAACCTGCAAGCGTCCGTTTTGTGCTGCGATGAACAAAGGGGTGGCNGGGGTGGCTCCATCCTGCATGGCCTTGTCCTTGTCTGCATTCGACTCCAGCAAAAGGCGTGCAACCTGCAAGCGTCCGTTTTGTGCTGCGATGAACAAAGGGGTGGCTCCATTCTGCTTAGCCTTGTCCTTGTCTGCATTCGACTCCAGCAAAAGGCGTGCAACTTCCAACTGCCCGTTCTGAGCTGCTACGAACAAAGGGGTGGGTCCATGCTGCATTGCCTTGTCCTTGTCTGCATTTGACTCCAGCAAAAGGCGTGCAACCTGCAAGTGTCCGTGTTGTGCTGCGATGAACAAAGGAGTGGCTCCATCCTGCGTGGCCTTGTCCTTGTCTTCATTCGACTCCAGCAAAAAGCGTGCAACTTCCTGAACCGGTATTTCCAATCTTTACCACTCAAAGCCTAAATACTCTGTATCAATCCTAAACCCTTACCTTAAGCCCAAATAACCTACCTTTTTAAGGACTTGCATAAGAAAATCATAANCCTGAACCGGTATTTCCAATCTTTACCACTCAAAGCCTAAATACTCTGTATCAATCCTAAACCCTTACCTTAAGCCCAAATAACCTACCTTTTTAAGGACTTGCATAAGAAAATCATAATAGGGAACCCTAAAAAGGTAGGTTCTTTAGGGTCCAGGTAACCCCGAACCCTAAACCCTAAACCCTACTAGGGTCCAGGTAACGCCTAAAACTCTAACAAGGGAACTTCCCGAGAGGACAAGCGTGGTATCATCCGAGGAGAAGCTTGCGCACCACAGCTCCTGGCATGCTAGGGCTTAGGGGTGTAGGGTTTAGGAGTGTAGGGTTTAGGGTTTGGGGTTCAGGGTTTAGGAGTGTCGGGGTTATATAGAGGGTTTAGGGTTTGGAGTTCAGGGTTTAGGAGTGTAGGGGTTTATATAGGGGTTAAGGGTTTGGGGTTCAGGGTTTAAGAGTGTAGGGGTTTATATAGGGGTTAAGGGCTTGGGGTTTAGGGACATCGGGACCCTGCTTCGTAAATCGTCTGGGAACTGGGTTTTTTAGGGTGCTATAGCGTCTTATAATTAGTAAGGTCGCGATGAAGCTTACTAAAGGTCGCCTTCATAATGAAGGTAAGACTTTAAGATATGCGGACATGCTGATTATAGGGACCCGAAGGGATTCTTAGTCAATGTCCCAACATCGATATTACGCCAGCACAAGCTGCAGCTTCATCTACGAGGATTTAGGGGAGTTCCACTGCCCGTCGCGGTCTGTAGTGTGTATCGTCAGTTTCAGCAGCAGAATAATCGAAGTGCTGCAACTCTTAGGTCAGGTCCACCTTTCTGCACAAGCACAGAAACCAAGAAGAACAACACACAATGCAAGACGATGGCTCCATTGAAACAACTACAGGACGCGCTTGGTTGCAATTGTTGCCAAAATTCTGAAAAAGAAACAATAAAAATGTAATACACCATTATACACTAGAATACACCTAGACATTCAATAAATGTCACGATATACAGAGGCAGACTGAAGGACTGAGGCGAAGGGCGGTAGATCATTTCACATCACACAAGCCCTTGCAACAATGTGGCCCAGAGGGTCCAGGTACCTACATATATATATATAGGTATAGGGTTGTAGGTCCCATATTCCATACTCTGAATGGAATAAGCATAACTGTATATCCAGGAATAATACTCCTCAGCGCCCTATATCAGGCCTAAGGATTCATGGTTGATGGGTTTAAGGGTTTAGAGTTTGGGGCTTACGGATAGAGGGTTACTGAGCAGGTTGTTGTATAGCCATCTAGTGCTGAGGGAGTCCAAATGGTTTCGAATATGGAGTTGGTAGTGCTCCAGAATTTTGCAGGGGAGAAGACCTGTATATGATACATACATGTATTTACATATGTATATATATATACTTATACAAATGTACATATATGTATGTACGCATATGCACGTATGAATATACATGTATATGAAATTATCTATGGAACAGCAGGTTCTTCGAGCAACACGGGCACTGCACAAGTGCCCAAGTGCCCGTTTTGATCTGCAATGTGCAAAGGGGTGGCGCCGCTGCAATGGACAACGGCATGGTGCCATCATCCGCGGCCTGTCGTTGTCCGCTGTGGCCTCTAGCAAAAGGCGTGAAACCTCCAAGTGCCCGTTAAAAGCTTCAACCTGCAAAGAGGTGATACCATCCTGCAGCCTTGCTTATGTCCACATTGGCCTCCAGCAAAAGGCGTGCAACCTCCAAGTGTCCGCTGCGAGCTGCGATGAGCAAAGGGGTGAAGCCATCATGCGTGGTCTTGTGATTGTCCGCATTGGCCTCCAACAAAAGGCGTGCAACTTCCAACTGCCCGTTCTGAGCTGCTACGAACAAAGGGGTGGGTCCATGCTGCATTGCCTTGTCCTTGTCTGCATTTGACTCCAGCAAAAGGCGTGCAACTTCCAACTGCCCGTTCTGAGCTGCTACGAACAAAGGGGTGGGTCCATGCTGCATTGCCTTGTCCTTGTCTGCATTTGACTCCAGCAAAAGGCGTGCAACCTGCAAGTGTCCGTGTTGTGCTGCGATGAACAAAGGAGTGGCTCCATCCTGCGTGGCCTTGTCCTTGTCTTCATTCGACTCCAGCAAAANTGCATTTGACTCCAGCAAAAGGCGTGCAACCTGCAAGTGTCCGTGTTGTGCTGCGATGAACAAAGGAGTGGCTCCATCCTGCGTGGCCTTGTCCTTGTCTTCATTCGACTCCAGCAAAAGGCGTGCAACCTGCAAATGTCCGTTTTGTGCGGCGATGAACAAAGGGGTGGCTCCATCCTGCATGGCCTTGTCCTTGTCTGCATTCGACTCCAGCAAAAGGCGTGCAACCTGCAAGCGTCCGTTTTGTGCTGCGATGAACAAAGGGNCATTTGACTCCAGCAAAAGGCGTGCAACTTCCAACTGGCCCTTCTGAGCTGCTATGAACAAAGGGGTGGCTCCAGTATCCCTGGCCTTGTCCTTGTCTGCATTCGACTCCAGCAAAAGGCGTGCAACCTGCAAGTGTCCGTTTTGTGCTGCGATGAACAAAGGGGTGGCTCCATCCTGCGTGGCCTTGTCCTTGTCTGCATTCGACTCCAGCAAAAAGCGTGCAACTTCCAACTCTCCCTCCTGAGCTGCTACGAACAAAGGGGTGGTTCCATCATCCTTGGGCTTGTCCTTGTCAGCATTCGACTCCAGCAAAAGGCGTACAACCTGCAAGTGTCCTTGCGCAGCTGCCGTGAACAAAGGGGTGAAGCCAGCCTGAGTGGCCTTGTCCTTGTCTGCATTCGACTCCAGCAAAAGGCGTGCAACCTGCAAGTGTCCGTTTTGTGCTGCGATGAACAAAGGGGTGGCTCCATCCTGCATGGCCTTGTCCTTGTCCGCGTTCGCCTCCAGCAGAATGCGTGTCACCCCAAGGTGGCCGTGCCGGGCTGCCACGAACAGTGGAGCTGGATGACCGAGACCTGCTAAGTCTGGGTCTTGAGGCCTTTGTAGAATTTTTTCCGCTTCGTGTGTCAAACCGAGTCTTGCAGCATCCCGAAGCGCTGTCACTTGCGCCTCAGATGCTTGGCAGAAGCGTAAAAAAACGACCTGCACTTCTCCGGTTTTCAATTTGCGATCGTCATCCAAGACCACATTACCATCACCAGCATCGTCCTCCTCTTCGAGGTATACCAGCCTTTGCCGGAACCTTGACAGCCCACACATTGTGCGCAAGTGCTGCTTCAATGCCCGGACGGGATGCATGCCTTCAGGAAGCGTCTGGAGAAAGTTGGCCAAGTCCAGGTCAAGGAGTCCTTCACCGGACACGGTTCCTTAGTTGTTGAGTTCATAAGCCCCAGCAAGCTTTGATTTTTTGTCTGCTCTATAGACAATTAAGAGCTGATATTACCCCAAACGTGTAAAATACATGCCAATTCAGATCGCAAGGTTCGAATCCGCAGCATGGCCCCGGCTTTATTGTACCTCAAAACCCTATGCTAAGTCACCTACACCGTAAACCCTAAACCCCTAAACCACTGAACCCTAAACCCCTAAACTCAGGCTCTGTGCTTGAACTCGACCTTTTGAAGCCCCGATTCTGCGCTCTGCACTGGCACATACCAAAACTGATTGCAAAGAGGGCTTCCGTAAGGGTCCATGTACCCAGAAGGGTTTAGGGTTTAGGGTTCTATAAGGGTACCATACGGGTTTAGGGTTTGAGGGCTCTTTAACCCTTAGGCTCTGCTGATTGAGATTTTAAGGCTTCTGGACCCAAAGACCATACTATATAGGGCTTTTGGGCTATTTCGGGCCTTGGGCAACTGGAGGCCTCAAAAGCTGGGATGAGGCTGAGTAGGATTACGGATCCCTTATACGAAAACTCTCATCTTGCCCTTGGCGCCCTTTGATCTAAAGCTCTGGTACGGCGGGCTGTAACGTAGTCGACTCATGGTCTTTCAGACGCATGTGCGTTTGTCGCGGGTCAGGACCCCCCCCCAAAAGGGTCCTAAGTACCCATATGGGGGATACTTGCCCCTACTATTTGGGTACTTGGCCCCTCTGCGTGGCACTTGCAGCTCCCCGCCGTAGATTACAAGTCGAACAAGACCCGGCTCCCAAAACACAGTGCGAGTTGAGGTCTATTTGCGCACTTGGAGCTCAGGGTTTGTTCCTACAGGGGCGCTTTCGAGGATGTGTAGGGGACCTACAATTGTTAAGGGTGTTAGAAGTTTTCTAAACCAGTTCATCAAGTTCTACAGGGGCTTTAGGGGCTCACAAAAGGGTTCCTTCAAGATGGAATCCGAAACATTGACCCCGCAGTGTCAACACCCATCCAGGACCCCCAAAGTTACCCTTTAATGTAGGGGCTCAATAACTAGAATAGGGTTTTGATTATAAATACTGAACCCCCCAAAATCGTATAGGTACTTATGAAGGGCCCTATATTAGACCAGGCTCACGGCCCTTCCTACGGAGACTTCAGGGCTTTTATTGACAGTAGTGTAGCAAAACCTAAAACCCCTGCTCTCACAAGGTCTTGGTTGCGGGAAAGTGACTACTTGAGCTTGACAAACCTACCTTTGTTCGGGCTCGTTAGATGACTTCCAATTATGTCTATATATAAATATATATATGTTCTTGAAACCGAGGGTTTCAGGATTCTCACAGGTTACGGTTACGGTACAGCCAGAAAGCCGGAGCCCCTGCCTGCGGCCAGCGCGGTGCCGCCCAGCACCAGCGTAGCCCGTCGCGCTCCACGGCGTCCCAGGCGCCAGATCTGCCCAGGCTTTTCCCAGAGACTCCACTTGGAGGATCATGAGACTTAGTAAGTTATAAATAAGGTAACTAGACTTATAAATACTTATAACGCCATTTAAGGCACTTAGAACCTTACTTACGAAGTCCCATGATCCTCCAAGCAATATCCCCGAAAAGAACTGCTCTCACAAGGACTCCCTTCTTGTCGAGTACTTATCCTTGGGGTCCCAAGGTTAACCTTTGGGAGTTTCTTGGGATATTTAGGGTTTAGGGTTTAGGGACACTCCAGCTGCTGGCAGTTCAAACGCCGACCGTGAAGGACCGGAAGCCCTAGATTCAGGTTGCGTTTGGGGGGCCTCAAAAAGCCCGAAATCCTTACTAAACCCTAGATTGCAAACTCTGAGCGCTGAACCCTATACCCTCATAGCTAAGCAGTACAAGAAGGTTTCACAAGATCGAGATCCTCCTTCCCTGCGATCTCTTCCGAAATGTCGACGCCTAGTGGCCTACGGATGCCAGGAGACTCGAGGAGAAGCCAAGGCTCTGGTAAGTGGTGTATTTTTATATAAATTCCCGTAAGGGTCCGGTGTACTGGTGTACCCATAAAGTATACAGTATGGGTGGTGTCCTGTTTAAAAGGGTGCCGCACTATTTAGGGGTCCTAAAAAGGGAGCTTACTTTGGAGAACTACCCATGTATGCCTAAAGTACCTGAACCGGGAATACTTTAAGGCCACAGTATATGTACTATATGAGCACTATAGGGGCCTTAATACTTAGACTAGGGTTGTGGGGCATATCATACTATAACCATAATAAGGAACCCACCCAACAATAGTATTGGTACTTAGCCCCTATATCAATGACATTGACCTGGCAGTTCAGAGGTGTGAGGTTAACGGCTTCCCACTAGGGGCTCTCTCCCAAGAATCTCGCGGAAAACCCAAAGCCCCAACCCCCTGGACCCTAAACCCTAGACTCTAAAACCCGTATCCTAAAACCCTATAACACCCCAAAACCCTAAATTCCTAAACTCTACAATCCTAAGCCATAAAACCCTCGAAAAGGATTGGTGCAAGTTCCATGGACATCTTTGTCTCTCTGTCGCTCTCTGCCTCGCTCTCCCTTCAGCGGCAAAGACAGTTTTAGGGTTTAGGGTGTAGGGAGAACAGAGACGTTATCAGCTCTCCCATCGAAACAGAGCACCATGCAGAGGTAAAGCTACTAGGGTAGGGTAAAGCTACCCAAATTCAAACGACCGCTCGACTTTCCTAGTACTGAGAGTTGTTTAGAAATATGAGCTCGCACAAGAGCCACATTATGAAGCCTAGTCGCTGCGATTACAACCTTATGTGTGCTTATATGCTATGCGGTTCTGCTCAATTACATGCATGTTTGTAGCCAACTTACTAAGTCTGCTACATTTCTATTCCTGAAGGCATTATCCGGGTACCACACCGTGTACCCGAACAGTATATGCTTTGGGCGTACAGCACCTAAATAGAGAATACTTTAAAGCCAATGTAGATCTTATAGGGCTACATACCCAAGCACCCAAAACACTTGACGAATCGGCTGAAACCCTAAACTCTATTTTCTAATGCGCTGCAGCGAGTCATCTTTGAACTCCAGGCAGTTAGACACAAAGCCTACAAAAGAGGTTGCTATAGGTAATTGAAGCCACAGCCACAGGTAACCCCAACAAGCTAACCATAAACCCATATATCCAGTGTCTAAACCCTCATGAATGAACCCCTGGGTAAACCCCGATAACCTCAGTTTAGCTCTTATATAACTCTGCACACCCAAACTCTAGTCCAAGTCCTTTATAGACCCTGATAGTGACCCTACCAAAACTTTAGCTTAACCCAATATAGGGGCGCAAATAATTACCAATACTATATTATGATTGTAGTATTATAGTATAATGGGCACCAAAACCCTATTGTAATTATTAAAGCTTATGGTAACCTTATAGACCCCTTTAACAGGAACCCTTTAAAGGAACCCTATTCTAATTATTAAAGCCCCTGAACGTAAGCCCAAGCAGGATGCCTCACTGTAGCTGCGCTCTGACTGCTGGATCAGCAGAAACAACGGAAGGTCGAAGAACTCGGCGTAGTGTCGGTGCGTTTTTAGGGTTAGGATGAGTTTAGGGTTTAGGGTTTGGGGTTTGAAGTTTAGGGTTAGGACGGGTTAGGGTTTAGGGTTGAGGGGTCTTCTATGGGCTGTACGTCGTGTTCTAAGTCCAGGTTTTTTGAATTGGCAAACCAAGGCTTCAGGTTTAGGGTTTAAGCTTCAGGTTTAGGGCAAGGGCAAGGCGTTGGGGTTTGGGAGGCGTCCTTGGACGCTATAAAACCTTCCTTCTTGAGGCTCCCATATTATGATTTCCTGATATACGTCCTTCAAATTTGGGGTTTAAGATGGTTTAAGGTCAAGATTATGGCAAGCTTGGACTCGTGGAACTGCTGAAAAGGCTTGGTAGCTTGGTAGTTTGTTCAGAGATTCGGGGGGTTGCGGAAGGTCGCAAGAGCGTACATGATGCTCCTGATGCTCTTCCGGGTCGCCTTCAAGAAGGCAGCGACCGTCGGCAGCCAGCGATAAAAGTACGAGTACATCGCTATCTCGTTGTGGCGGACCTGACGGTCTCCGTCTTTGATCTCCAACTGGACGAAGCCATGCTTGACAATCAACAAAGACGGCGGGACACCGCGCTTCAGAAGCTCGGCTCGCAAACTGGCATTGTGCCTTCCAGTTTGTAGGAAAGAATCACCCAGATGATGTTCTGGAAGGCACGGACTTATTCATTGGCACTTCGGAGCCAACAGAGGAGCCTGACATCCGCGTCATCAAAATGAGTGTCTCAGCCGCGATGATGTGTCACCCGCCGAGCACTCTCTGCGGTGCTGCACGAGTAGCGTCTGCCACGCTCGCAGCGGAATCTTTTCATATGCAGGACCATGCTCTACACAGAAAACCCCTTGTGGCCAAGCGGCAGCCCAACCCGGTGCTCTCTGAATACAGGCCACGACTTGTAAATCTCGCGAAAACCCACAACACGAGATCCAAAACTCCCAGACCTCAACTTGTCGTAGGGGTTACCACTCAGGTTGAAGGCTCAGCCGTGCCTCTGCGTTTGGGCAAAAACAAACACCTCGCGATGATCTCTTACCCCTGACATTGGTAGAATCGGTCCATAATTCATAGAAAAAGGCGTTTGGTCCATACGGCAGGCAAGCAACCTTGGGGACGAGCTTGTTCAGAAGGAACCTGAACCGTGGAAAGCTGCCACAGGATTTGGCTGAAGGTTTAGGGATTGGGCTTTACGGTGTTTTATACGGTTTAAGGTTTAAAGGGTTGCTAAACCGAAACCTTACGAGATTTTATACAGTGACCGATGAATGCTCTGGAAGGTGTGGCAAGGTGTTGGAGAAGATTCATACATGGGTGGTGGTCAAAATTAGTGTCCCTTTTTGGGCACCCTAAATAAGATGTGCCGTATTATAGACAGGACAAAAAGGAACCCTAATTTTGACAACCACCCACATGGTTTATACTACCCAGAAAGGTTAACCTACCAGGCAAAAAACACTCTGAAATCACCCGGCTCAACCTCCGGGCCCAAACACTCAACTCATCTCCCAAAGAAGCCCGAAGCCATAAATGAGCTGTTGTGCTTCGTAAGTTTTAGGCAATGTCCCTAAGTGCCACCTTGCCGACCCTTACCCTAAGGCTCAAAATGGCCCAAAAGCCTTATATAGTATGGTCTTTGGGCCCAAAAACCTTAATATATGAGTCCTTAGAGCCTTAGGGTTACTTAAACCCCTATCGGAAAACATCGTGCAAAGGTTTAGGGTCTAGGGCTTAGTGCTTCAAGTTGGCCCTGGGGGCATTTGGGCGAAGCAGCGCAAAGCTCCCTGACCCTAAACCCTAAACCCTAAACCCAAAACCCTAAGCCCCTAAACCCTAAACCCAGACAAGGGTTGAAGACTAGGCTTAGGGATTGCCGGGTTGAGGGTCTAGGGCTAAGCTCCCTAAAACCTACCAAGAGTTCTCAGCACAAGCCTACAAAAACTACGAACCAAACGAACCTCAAAAGAGTTTGGAGTTTAGGCTTGCAGGTTTCAGTAGGGTCACTACACCTGTAGTAGTGCGAATCCCTAGATGGTAGTTGAACCTTTAACGCTTTTGGGGTTCCTTCGTATGGTTTCTTTCTACAGGTCATTAAAAAGGTAGGTCTTTTCGGCTACAGGCATGGCCACGCATGGGCTCCATGGTAGTTCCTTTTCGGACTACCTTGTAGGATCCTAAATATAAACCACAACAAGGAACTACTATGGAGCCTATGGCTATATTGTAAACCCTGAACCCCTGTAGAAGCCTCATAGAACCCTTATAGTAAACCTTCGAGGAATCCTTACAGGATCACGAATTGGGCACATGCATCCTTAGGGAATCAAACCACTCTTTCTGGGTGCCTTGGTAGCGCCTGCAAGGGTGCACCCCACAAACTGCGCTTGCGAGAAAAACCTCAAAATTAGGGTTTATAGGTTTTAGGTCCAGGAAGAGCCCAAAAGCACACCTAAACATAAACTTTCGCAGGTAGCATCACTACAAGGGGCTATGCTAGATTCAAATAACTTGTGTTTACCTTCTTTTTTGGACCCTAGATGGTGCACTCAAGAAGCCGCGTCAGGAAGGAGATGTTCCACAAGCGTCCGCGCCAGGGGGCTTGGCTGTACCTTGAATGGAAATCAGGAGATCAGGGGTCGATCTAAGTAGGGTGCGACCAAGCTTATATATGATTGCAGGCGTAGGCCTTCAGGTACATATGTACGGTAACCACAGCTTAGGATATTGTTAACAGTTTCTGGGCATCCTACATCCCCTGACACGACGCCCCGTCTTAAACCCACATCTTCTAATATTGCGGCATTCCGTGGCGTGACTCCGTGACAAAACAGGCAAGGGTCAAACTGGCTCAAAGTGAAACAGCTTTCTATGCTGCATACAATCAGAGACAAAGAGTTCAACAAGACGGTGAGGAACAACAGAACCACATGATATAGGGGCCTTGGCAATTAGAATAGGGTTTTGGGGCCTATCATACTATAATTATAAATTATAATACGGAACCCCCAAAATAGTGTTGGTAATCATTGAAGCCCCTATAGTAACCTTACCAAGACTGCGACGAAGGCCACGGAAGCTCCCTCAAAAAAGTCACGGGTGACTCGGACGAAGCCCTCGCTTGGGTCTGTGAACGCTCCACAGCTCACTGACTTGGGGTTTATAGGAGTCTAGGGTTTAGGGTTTAGGGTCTTGAATTGGTTCCCTATGCCTCCTTCAAGATCCAAATCAGGTTCGACGAAGCACACGTGCGGGCTGCTTTTCCGCAGCTGGAAGGGTATAAAAGGTCTACAGAGTAGGCTAAGCATGACCTCTCAACGATCAGAACCGTTTTAATTGGTAAAAGGATTTTATGTAGCCTGCTGAACTAGTTGCAACAGCCTCTTTCAAGATCGAGGAGCCAAAAAGTTTAAGTAAGCCACGTCCCTCAAGCAGACAAGGGCCTCGAGACATCATGTGGTACACGCATATTAGAGACTGTAAAGGGGCAGCATTGCTAAATATTCGGACCCCTGTAGTGATCACGGACATCAGTCGACCAAAGAACCGAAGCAAGCGAACCTGTGAAGAGCTGACCTAGAATGCTGGTAATGTAGGAACCTGATTAAGAAACCCGGCCTATAGCCCCCAGAATAGTAGGATTCATATGAGGAACCCTAATAAAGGCCCAAGGTTTCTTAATCAAGTTCCTACATTAATGCTGGCAATGATGGCCTCGGCTTCCGAACGCCACAGGCTACACGTGTCATATGGTTAAACGCTGAGGCTTTCGACAAGTGCAGCAAAGATGGTCATGCTGCAGAATGAAGCTGATGAAAGCAGAGCAATGCCAACGATACGGATAAGAATCACACCGGATCGGCCGATGAATGTGCAAAAAAGCGGGTGAGTTGCTCACTAAGAGCTGAATGACGGGCAATGTCTTGACGAAGTTGTCGGAAATAACTGAAACGGCATTGAAACTGTTTCCTGGCAGCTTTGGCAGGCTCAAACTGCTTTGTTTCATCTGAACGACATCTAGTGTAAGCCAGTGCTGAAGCGGATAGTCAGTGACACTGTGACACTTCGAACATCATCATATGGCAGCCTCTTCCAAATACTCGGGCTATACCCCCTAAACCCTATAGACCACAGGGTCACGAAGGCAGCTTAGGTTCTGGAACTGCTGGTTTTTGAAAGTGGTGAAGGATGCTTACGGTTTAGGGTTTAGGGTTTTAGGGTTTAGGGCGTCTACTGCTTGAAGGCACACGGCCCTAAACCGTTAACCCTCACACACTGCAACTCTAAACTGAGAAGACTCAAACCCGAAACCCTGAACTCCTTAACTGCTTAACCCTCAAGCCCCAAGCCCTGAACCTAATGTCTGCCCGGAGGCTGGAAAGGGGCAGCGACCTGGACGATGTCGATGAGAGCTCTCACCTCTTCGGCTTTCAGCAGTTCTTTCTATTTATCTATTTCGGTTCCCAGAAACGATTGTAGAAGGGTTGCCTTAGGCATTCTGTATGGGTTCATAAGGATTTTCCTATTAAGAACCTCGGAGCTCCATAAAGTCCTAAGAATAAGATAAGCGTAAACTCTGCATCCTAAACCTTCACAGACCCCTTCATGGAAACCCTAACCTTAATCTCCTGTAAACTCTTAAACTTGGATATACCTTTAAGGAACCCTAAACAGGAGCGCTACTGTTTTACCCTTTATGGAAACCATAGTAGATAACCTAGACCCTATTAACCCCATAGATCCCTTATAGAACCCCTTGAGGAGCCCTTCAAGAAACCCTTAAGGAGCCCTTCAAGAAACTCTTTAAGGAGCCCTTTAAGGGTACTACTCAGGAACCTAATATAGGGGCCTTGATAATTAGAATAATGTTTTGGGGGTATATTATACTATAATTGTAATAAATAAGGAGCCCCCCAAAATAGTATAGGTCATAGGCACATCTGGCATCCGCGCATCCTCGTAGGCCCTTGCTGCGGTCCGCGTGGCCCCTCTGCCTGCGGCAGGATTTCATAAGGCTTGGGGTCTTAAGGTTTTGGGGTTTAGGTTTAGGTTTAGGGTTTTGGGGTTTAGGGGTTTAGGCTTTAGGGTTCAGGGTTTACAGGTGAGTGTAGGTTTCGCTGGGGGTCTTCGGACGTCAGAGCTCATACGGCCTACTCACACGGATACTCTACGACCACTAGAGGAAATGCAATTAAACCCTGATTGATAACACTCTTGCCGTAATGAGGATGATGCTAAGGACCCTAAAATTTCAGGCCCTGAAAGACAGAGGGGGTTGATTGATCACAAGTCTACATTCATACTGAGACTAACCTTAAACACCCAAACCCAATAAACCCTAACCCACAAAACCCCCTTACCCCCGGTTTACTCCAATTCATGTAGACTTCAGATTCTTAACTGTTCGAACCTTTAAGCCCCAGCTCAGAAAAGGCGGAGAGTGATGAGAGTGCTTCTCAGCAGCCATGAAGGCAAAAACCCTCTGGCGAGCTCTCCTTTCTGCGTTCAAACTCCGGTACATAGCACGGCCAATCCGCATCGCCTGGTCCTAGACGACGTCCACAAAATGTGGGTCAGCTGGGGGGGTGTCTTTGTGATTCGTCTTGAATCAAAAAAGTCCGGAGTCTCGTGGGGCTTTGCATCCTGCATAAAGCCAACTCCATCAGTCCCCGGTACATGTAAGCCAGCTAGCTACCGATAGGAGGTTTCTTGAATGGCAGGCCTTCTGGTGTATCCATGCCGTTCCAGATAGCACGGGTGTCCTGTGACTTGACCCACTCGTCGAGGACTGCCTACAAGTCTGCGACCCCAATTGCCAGGCCCGCCACGAGTTGCCCGGATTGTGCCGTGAGAAGCATGCAGCATGCCGCAACAGCAAGGCAACTGTACAAGTGAAACGGAATCGGGGACGTCACTAAAGTGCCACCTTTCAGTTCTATAAGGGATAATACTATCCCCCCAAATCTAAAGTTGGATCTAAAGCTTAGAAAGGTAGGTCTGTTGGGGTTCAAAGAAAATCAACTTTGAATGTTTTCAACCCTGCACGTTTAACTCGGATCCATGGTATTTGGGCATTAAGGACTTGATTGCAACTATAACTACCTAAGGATAAGGAGGGCTCTGTACGGGATAATGGAGGAACCTACCTCCCCAGAAACGGCCGGGATGAACACTCTACACCCCTAAACCCTAAACCGCTTCGAACCCTCAACCCCGCAGGCCTTAAGCCCTACTAACCGTCCTTACTTAAAGGATCATGGGACTTAGTAACTAGGGTGTTATAACTAAGGTAACTATACTTATAATTACTTATAACCCCACTTAGGGTACTTATAACCTTACTTACTAAGTCCCATGATCCTCTAAGTAACCGTCCTTACCCCTAACCGGCCCTGACCCCGCAACCCTGGCCCTAAGGGTATAAGTGTCCTACTTTTGCATCATGTCGTCCTTGTGAAAGCCCCCCTTTCAAGAGGCTGCAGATACACCATAAACATCTCATGAAGCCCTTGAACGAAACGTAAGTAACCCAAAGCCCCCGCGCCGCCCGCACTGTCGAGGCATCTCGCAAGCACCGTGACGTCCTCCAAGGCGCTGTTAACACCTTCGATCAGGGTTTAGGGTTTAGGGTGTACCAATGAAAGTTAAAAAAGGGTTCCTTCAAAGTCTTAAAGGGTACTAGAAGTGCTTCGGGTTTTAGCAGTTTAGGCTAGAGGTGGACGGTTAGTTTTGATCAATGAACCAATAAGCAAGGCTATATGTTATGATTAATAGGTAACTACACTGAAAATGTTACAGATGGAACTGTAACCCTAAGCAAGTTACACAAAACTGCGTTGCTGAGGATCTCAAGCTTAAGGTACATGTGCTTGGGAGTTGGCGGTTCAGGACTGAAGCCTTCAGCGGTTGCAGCCTCTCTCGGGTTTGGGCTTTCGGTGTAAAGGTTTCAGGCTTCACAAAAAGCTTGGGGTTGCGGGGTTTGGGTGGTATGTTAGCCCAATTTTTCACACGGTTCTTTGCTATAAACATGTTGAGGAACTCTTCAGTATATTACCCACATTCCACGGGTTTGAACAAGATCTAGGGTGTCCGGAGGCTTTTTCCACCGTCCGCTGCTATTAGACGGCTTTGTCGAGGTTCTACGAGGTGCTATGAGTGCGATAAGGATTGCAAAGGTTTGTAAAGTTTTACCAGATTTTAGCAGTGGCTGCTGACACTTGAAGTGAGACAGTCCTCAAATCATATTTGGGTTCTTGCACAGGCACCCCCCCCCATAGTGTGGGCATATTGAGCCATGTTGAGGTTTTGGGTTCGGGGTTTAGAGATATCGATATACAAGTAACGATGTTTCATTGTACTTATGCATTCAGAAACTGTGCTGAAGGCTCAGGACTCAGTACCTTTTTTGACCATGCAAAACCGCAAGAAACCCCGTTGCAAAACCTTGACCGGCCCTGAAACACCAAACCCGAAACCTTGAACGTTAAGTCCTGAACCCCAACGCCTAAACATGGGACCGTAAACCCGATGCCCGTGTTGATCCGAAGCTCCCTGACCAATGTCTGGTGGTAGCGAATGTAGCGAGTCGCCAATCCTGTGGGTCAAAAAAACCAAGGGTTCGTGGTCTTCGTTTAAAGATAGAGGGTTTATGGCTTAAGTTTGTACACAAACCTCACTATGAGTTTCAAAACAAAATCGAATAATTTTGCATCAGTGCTTCATGATCATGCATGAAAAGCTAACATCGGGGTAACGAGCCTGACTGCTGGTAGCTTGCTATATCTTAAGATCCCTCCGCATCCCAAGATTCTCAAGATGTCCATGGGTCTCGAGAACGGGCTACCAATGCGTATAGGCACAAATATCGGACTTCTCATGACCTCGCAACCATACAACTTAAAGGTATCGTTATGGTTACCCATTTTTGGACACTCAACTGCTGAGTGTCCAAATAACTTGCAACCAAATATTCGTGGCAGTAGTAGTAGTAGTGGTAGTAGTAGTAGTAGTCGTAGTAGTAGTCGTAGTGGTAGTGGTAGTGGTAGTGGCAGTGGCAGTGTTGGTAGTCGTCGTCGTCTTTGTTTTAAGAATAGTAGTAACGTAGTAGTTGTTGGTGGTGTGGTGGCTGTAGCAGCAACAGCAGCAGCTGTACTAAGCGTGCAAAGTGGAATCGCGGTATGGAGTAAACCACACCTAAACAATGTCTTGCGAATATCCGAGAGACCGCTATGCGATACAAGTTATTGTCGGCTTTTCGGGCTTGCATTTGAGGTTTCAAGTGCAAGGCCCATGGGCTTTGGGGTGTAAGCTCAAAGTACTATGCGGCCTGAAGCTTTGAACAGTGTTTGGCCTTTGGAGTAACATGTTTATGGCATAAAATACGACTCCTGAGCCCCACCTTTGACGTGCCGGGAGATTGACTCGTTAGTCAATTATGAAAAACTTGCAATGCAACTGAGCAACCAACATCACCCTCTGCATTGTTTTTACATTGACTTTAAGTTTACAGTCCGGATTGACATGGGGATTATGAGAAATGCACATTTTGGTTCTGCTCTATGAAATGAGTTCCGTTGAGAGTGGTTCAGATTGTGTAATGGAGACCACTACGGGCATATAAGAGCATGTCGTGGACCCTCGAAGATCCAGTCGAACCCTTCATTCATAGTCACAATGCTTCGAGTTTTGCGTGGCAACACATGTCAGCACAGGAAGGTGGGTAGTTTTGATGTCGCTACTTTACTTCATGCACCGTCACGTGCTGGAGCTTCTGCCAACTGTTCATCTGCAACTCTACATGTTCGCTTGTCGGTCAAAGTCTAACCCGCAGGTATATGGGCACGCTTTAGGGGATGATCCCTGAACCTTTTTGCGGCTGAGGGATTTCATGACAACTTGCAGGTCTTCAAAGGTGTCGGCACATGGTGTGTAACATTTTATGATATAAGGCTTTGGACTACTGGATTTTAGGATTTGGGGCTTATGCAGGGTTTCGAAGCGAAAGCGGCCGCTTGGACCGATCCCCGTAGCCGCCACCGCATCTTGCAGCTATTAAACCCTAGAACCTGTTAACCCTACTCCCCCTCCCCCTCCCCCCCCAAGGCCCCAAGCCCAAACTGCAGCAACTATGCAATCCCTGACTTGACGATGCGAGGAAGTCCAGGGCTGGGCAATTTTGGTTTGTAGGCTTTCGTGTGTTGGGTTTGATGTAGGCACCCCTATATTCATATAAGGAACCCTAATAAAGGCCCAAGGTTTCTTAATCAGGTTCCTACATTACCCGAGACGTCTTAGGCATCTCTTTGGGAGAGCCCAGAATCTCCTGATGACAACCGCAGGGGGTGACAGCAGTCCCAGTGTCGAGGGTCCCCAACTTAAAACTTATCAGGACAACTGAGGTAAGACCTCTAAGCCCTTAGCCGTATAGAACCCTTGAGCGCCTAAACCCTAAACCCGAAGCCCTAAACCCTGTACATCCCTATAAAGCAACCCTTAGAGAAACCATATGCCGCCCCCCAGATCTGAGCCTCAACCCCTGACGTTTTGGAACTTCAGCTTATTGCTCTTAGAGTTTAGGGCTTAGGGGCTTAAGGTTTTTAGGGTTTAGGGGTTTGGGGGTTAGGGGCTTCGGGGCGTAGGACTTTAGGGTTTTAGGTTGGGGGGTTTAGGGTTTAGGGCTTACCAAAAGCTCCATGTACCCAAATAGGGTTCCTTTAAGGATGCCATAAGGCTTCCTATAAGGGATCTATAATAAGGGTTCTATAAGGGTTTAGCGTATAAGCGTCCCTGTACCCAAATAGTATATACTTTGGCCCCACAGTACCAATATAGGGACTACTTGAAGGCCTAAGTATATGCTATTTGGGTACATGGATCCTTGGGGCTACTGCTACCGTATAGCGACCGTGAACTCATAACCCCTCATGCCTCAACCCTAACAAACTCCAAGCCTACACAAACATACCGACATCTAAATCCCGTTCCCTTGAGACAGCAAGGGTCCTAGTATTCGCGCCCCCTAAGCCCTAAAGCTCGAACCCCTAAGCAGCTACACCCTACACCTCAACCCTAAACCCTAAGCGCTAAGCAATAAACGCCAAAGCTTCAATCGTTTGCAAACCCCTTCTTTACCCAGACCTTCCACTATCCCTTCAATACGCATTATTCCTTAAATCACATTAGGGATCCTACTATAACTATTGGTATATTCCTTAATGAAGGCCGAGAAGCAAGACTGCAGCGCCGTGATCGCTGTCGTCTGGTAGCCTCGGCCCAGCCCTAAATCCTAAACACGCATACTATAGGGGCCTCAATAATTAGAATAGGGTTTCGTGGCCCATTATACTATACTTATAATAAGCAACCCCAAAATAGTATTGGTAATTATTTAGGCCCCTATATTAGAACTAGAACACTAGGATCCCCTCCTATCCAAGGGCTCCGATAAGCCGGGAAATCACATCATACCTTAAAAGAACCCATCCAGGAGCCCTCTGTGTACGAAGGAATGTTACTGACGGGCGGCCAAGTTTAGGATTTAGGGCTTTTTTAGCTACCATAGCTTTCATTTTTCAAGCCAAGATGCCTGTTGTAGGAACGTGGAGTCAGACAGCGCACTGCTCCGCCCACTCACAGAGACAGAGAAGAGACCGGTCTAGGCGTTTTGGGGTTTAGAGAACAGTAGGCAATTGCAAAATAGAGTTAAGCCCTTAACCCTAACCTCTTAACCCTAAGGCTAAACCCTAAACCTAATTAAATCCCTAACCATTAGCTGGACCCCAAAAAACCTACCTTTTTAGGGTTCCCTAATATGACTTCTTTATATAAGTCCTTGAAAAGGTAGGTTTTTATAATAACCTACCTTTCTAGGGTTCCCTAATATGACTTCTTTACATAAGTCCTTGAAAAGGTAGGTTATTTGGGGTTAAGGTAGGGTTTAGGGTTTAGGGTTTGTTTTAGGGTCTAGGGTTTAGGGCATCGGCATCAGTCCGAAATCCGAACCCCCTCAACACAGAAACCCTTGCAGTTCGGGTTTCGCAAGACCTCTTGCTACTCGTAAGAGAGGTCTCGTGGTCGTACGTAATACGTGAATAGTAATGGGCATTTACTTACCCTAAGGCTCAAAATGGCCCAAAAGCCTTATATAGTATGGTCTTTGGGCCCAAAAGCCTTAATATATGAGTCCTTAGATTATGAAAGTGGGTGATTGGTTTAGGGCTTGACGTTCAGGCCATAGGGCGTTTCGGGACCTTGCACCCGAACACGCCAAACCCTCTACAACCCATACAGGAACCCTTGTATCAACGGGTTTTAGTGGGAACCCTGTGCCGGAACCCCTTTTCACTCGTATAAGCCCTATATAGGGCCTGTATAAGGCTTATATACGACATTGTATTGAAGGGTTCACACTTAAGGGTTCTTCCTACAACTGGTTGATTGTAGATCCATTAAAGGAGCCGTAAAACCCTGAGACGCCACACTCACAAAAGGCGGGTAGCCACATGGCACTGCGACAGTGCTGTGGCTTTGGGAACCTGCCGCCACCTCGTCGGGTGGAACGAGTAGGGTTTAGGGTTTAGGGTCCCCCGTAAGGCATCTATAATTATAAGTCTATAAGGGTTTAGTTTAGTGGCCTTGATAGCTGCAATCGGGTTGTTAAAAGGGTTCTTTTTGAGGGATCGCTAAAGGCTATTTCAGGGTTTAGCATAGGGAAACGAACCATAAAACTTATGTTACTTTCAAAAAAGTTCCTTTTGAGGGATCTATAAGGGTTACTTAACGGTTTAGTATACGGGCCTAAAGAATGGAGTAGGTTCCTTTGAAAGGGTTCCTTTTGAGGGATCAATTGGAATAGGCTCATTTGCAAGGGTTCCTTTACAAAGGGGTACTATACAGTCTTGGTATAGTGGCCCAAAAGAACAAAACAGGATTTTGGTGCGTCTGTTTAGTATCTTTCTGTTAAGGAACCCTAAGCAATGATATTCTACTATACTTTATGAACGACAGTGTTCTTGAGGGTTCGCTGTTCTATGTTGTTGAAGGCATACCACAGCATACCTAAGATCCAAGTTTTAATATTTCGGACCCTAGACTAAAACCTTCTAGTAGCCATTGTAGGGGACCTATCAGAGGGAAGCTGCGTCAAGTGAACTCTACCTCGAATTGTTGGGAGCCCGACATTAACGTGAGAGTTGCCGGGCTCCTATAAGGGTTTAGATTTTTTGGCTTAAGGGTGGAAGGTTTGGGGTCTAGAGTTTTTGGCCTAGGGTTTTGGTACCTGGACCCCAAATAACCTGCCTTTTTAGGGTTCCCCAAAATGGTTTCTTTATATAAGTCCTTAATTTAGGGTTTAGGGTTTGTCAGTGCTCATTCCGACCCCTATCAAGCCCCAAATACATATATACAGGTACACAGGTTATACAGGCACACATACAAACATATATATATATATATACATACATGCATATACATACACACATATACACACACCATGAGTTTGTTTCACTACTGATTTGTATGTGCGTATTTATCTCTTTCTAAGTCTGTCTTTCTTTTGACTAAAGAACTATGTGAACTGTATGTGCATATGTATATCGATATATATATATATGCGTATATACACATAAATACCTATATATAATTACATATATATATATATATACCTCTACAGTTCTATATCCCTATAAACCCGTGAAGCGGGCATTTTCAAGGACGAGGGTATTGCTAATTGATCTAACCCTATACGATGAATAAGGGCTGAGGGCTACAGCAACTTCCAGTTCGCAACTAATGCGGTTTAGGGTTTAGGGTTTAGGGCTAGAAAGACAACTGCTGAGGCGTTTAGGATTTTATAGTCTGGGGTTTGTCAGGGTTGCAAACGCGCCTTGATAAGGGTTAGATTTGGTCGGGTTCCCTGTGCAATGTTCAAAAGAGTTCCACAGCGGAGTGTGCTCCGAGACCACCTTGTTTGAGTCACCATTTTCAGGATTTCCTGAGGGTCCATGTGCTCATATAGCATGTACTTGGGCCCTACAGGGACCACACTAAGGCCAATGTATATACTATTTGCTATATGAGTACATGGACCATTAGGGATTGTCTTACGGCTTGCCAGTGCGTCTCAAATCTGGCTTCAGGGTGTCTTTAACTCCAAGCCTCAAGCCTGTAATGTAGGAACCTGATTAAGAAACCTCGGGCCTTGATTAGGGTTCCTTATATGGGTGGTTGTCAAAATTATGGTCCCTTTTGAGGTCCCTATTATAATACGGCACCTATTATTTAGGGTACCCAAAAAGGGACCCTAATTTTGACAACTACCCATATGAACCCTGCTATTTTGGGGGGGGGTTCTAGGCCCAGGGGTTCTTAATCAGCCTAAACCCTATACCTGAAACCCTAAACCCTAAACCTGAAACCCTAAACCCTGAAACCCTAAACCTGAAACCCTAAACCCTAAACCCTAAACCTGAAACCCTAAACCTGAAACCCGAATCCCGAAAACCCTGAACCCCAAACTGGCTTCTTAATCAGGTTCCTACATTACAGTGGATGCCAGAAAGTTGGAACATGCCTTGAGGAGGATTGATGCTAGGATCCCTTATACTTTACCTTAAGGCCATAAGGATAGTGATGTTCCAACTTTCTGGCTTCTACTATAAGCCTAGACCAGGGTTCGGTGGTTTAGGGTTTAGGGTTTGGGTTCAGGGTTTAGGGTTCAGGGTTCAGGGTTTAGGGTTTAGGGGTCTACCTGGACCCCAACTAACCTACCTTTTTCGGGCTCCCTAATATGATTTCTGTATACAAGTCCTTAAAAAGGTAGGTTCTTTGGGGTTAAGGTAGGGTTCAGGGCCTTTTTATAGTTTAGGGCGCAAGGCTTCACCTGAAGGAAATTCCCAGACCTTCCAAAATCCCTTACTTAAGGAATGTACCTTAATCTTTAATAGGATCCCTAATATGTATCAAAGTATATTCCTTAATTAAGGGATTTTGGAAGGTCTGGGTTGCGCAGAGTATATCATGGCAGGCCGAGCTACGATTCTGCGCGAAGCGTGTAAGTTCCTCTTCAAGAATCGAAGCAGCCGTTGCACGGGGCGGTTTACGGTAAAAAGGTTATGGGTTTATAGATTTATAGGGCTTTTCTGTGCCGTAAACCCACCACTAAACTACCCTGAAACCCTAAACCATATAGCGTTCCCGAATATGATTTCCTTGTATAAGTCCTGAAAAAGGTAGGTTATTTGGGGTTCAGGTAGGGTATAGGTGGGTGTTTGGGTTACTAGAGTTTAGGTGCGTAGCCCAAGGGCTCCAAATAAGCAGGTACCGACATGTGCGTCCGAAATCCCCTCAAAACACAACGATCTAGGGGCCTGAGTATCCAGAAAAGGGTTCGGTCCTTTAAGGGTTTATAAGGGATCCATAAGGGTACTATAATATAGAGGCCTTAATAACTAGCATAGGGTTCAGGGGTTCCATAGGTTATAGTTGCAGTATATTATACCCCACAGCTCTATTCTCTACAAAACCACTTTGAGCTCCTTTTCGGAGACCAACTCCTCGAGCGGAAAATGTGGCCATTGCTCTTGCGCATAGGCCTCGCTTTTGGGTATAGGGTTTAGGTTTAGGGTTTAAGGGTTCAGGGCTTGGGGTTTAGGGCTTACCTGGACCCCAAATAACCTACCTTTGTAGGGTTCCCTAATATGATTTCTTTATATAATTCAGTCCTTAAAAAGGTAGGTTATTTGGGGTTAAGGACGGTAGGGTTTAGGGTTTGGGGTTTTTGGTCGCCAGGGTCGGAGATTCTCTAAAGGCTTGCCTTGAAGGGTTCCGCAAGGATTCCTGAAAAAGGTCTAAAAGAGTTCCTCTAACCCTAAACCCTAAACCCCTAAACAGGGTTCTATAGTGGCTCTCTCCAAAGGCTCTAAAAGGCGAGTTCCTTTAAAAAGGGACCCTATTCTAGAACCCCATATTACCCTTAAAGGGGACCCTGTTCAAGAACCCCTCTATTACCCTTAAGGGACCGTTTCCTCGACAAGGGCTCCTTTAAAGGCTCCGTTAAATCGCTGTTTGGGGTTGCAAGGATCAAGCTTGTGGTCTTCTGCCCTCTTATCTGTTTTTTTTGGAAAGGGTGGTCTGTGGTTCGCATGACTCTTTTTGGTGTTCAACGATGAGGACTATAATTAGGGTTTAGGGCTTTAGGGTTCTAGGGTTCTGAAATGATATAACGAGGTCTTAGGGCTTGAGTTCTTCCGGGAGTTTGGAGGGTTCCTTTACAGGGTTCTAGTGAAGATTTTGGGGTTAGGGGTTACAGGTATAAGCCTTTCGGGCTTGACTTAAAGGTCCAGCATTTACCCTAAATGGCCCAAAAGCCTTATATAGTATGGTCTTTGGGCCCAAAAGCCTTAATATATGAGTCCTTGGAGCCTTAGGGTTAGGGATATAGAGTATGGTTTATATTACTAGTACCCACATACTAAAACCCAATATATACACTCACCAATATTCAGAAGGAGGCCTATCTACACTCACCAAAACGGTAATATAAACCCTACTTCATACAGGCGCCAGGTTTTGGGTTACAGGGTTCAGGGTTAAATAGGGCCTTTAGGAGTTTAGGGTTTAGGATTTAGGGTTTGGGGTTTAGGGTTTAGGATTTAGGGTTTAGGGTTAAAGAACTTCGGGGTTAGGGTCCTACACCAGGCAGGTTGCTTAGGGTCCAGGTAGGCCCTAATGTCTTGACCCTAAACCCTAGATGCTACCAACACCCCCCAAGTAGCCTTTAATAGAGCCCTCATGGTCCTTAATAGTGGGTATTTAGGGTATAATTGAGGGTAGCTGGGGGGTGCTGGCAAACCCTAAATAAACCCTAAACCCTAGACCCTAAACCCAAGACCCCAGACCTTAACCCCTAAAAAACCAATGCCTTGAAGCTCTCCAACGTGTCGGCCTCCCAAACGACCTTCTCAGTTCAAAGTTCAGGGATTTAGGGTTTTTAAGGGTTTTTTTAGGTGATAGGCCTTAGATTTTAGGGTTTAGGTTCTGGAGTTGCCTACGTGCCGCCCCAACCCGAAAAATCGGGCATTCTTCATGCCAAGGGTCACAAAGCAAATATTGTGTTCTATAACCCTAAGGCTCAAAATGGCCCAAAAGCCTTATATAGTATGGTCTTTGGGCCCAAAAGCCTGAATATATGAGTCCTTGGAGCCTTAGGGTAAGATAGAACACGATGCGACTACGCCATGCCAACGAGACTATTATGGACTGGGCATTCATAATTAGAATGAGAGTTAAAGCCAGAACATGGAACCCGAAGGAAAAGTATAGGGAATTAGCCAGGCTTCGTTGATACTGAAAGCATAATGCAGAGGAGTAGTTGTGGCGGCTGCGGAATGTCCACCCGAAGCCCCGGCTTCGAACAGACACCTACATGGGTAGTTGTCAAAATTATGGTCCCTTTGGGGATACCCTAAATATTAGGTGCCATACTATAATAAGGACCCAAAAGGGGACCCTAATATTGACAACCACCCACATGTTAATGCATGATATGGGAACCTTGACAACTTGAAAAATGGTGTGGGGGTTCTATGTTAGAATAAAGAAGCATTACGGAGTAGTATAGAAGCCTGAATACAAAATTCCCAATAATATTCAGTAGGGCTCCATATTAAAACTTATCACTATACTAAGAGAGGCTCCAAAACCCCCTGTTTATAGGGCCTCCATACGATCATAGCGCACGACATAATGAAGACAATACCCAGCTGCAAAGAAATACGAAGGGTCAATCGGAAAGTATGACACCGGTTTTGTTTCATCCATAGCAGCAAGACTTTGCTTTCGTGGGGTGGCAAAGACACGGACCTCTTGAGTGCCTTCAGACCCATGAACAAAACCCACGACTGCTATAGTAATCGCAGCTCTATCTAGCTCCTCATAGCACCACAACCTGACCTCACGGCAATCGAGGAGCACATCTTCCGAAGCAGTCTTATCTAAGACTTGCCAAGTCGCGTCGTCCTCATATGTTATGAGGTTTGCAGTCCTGGAGAAACAAACCCTGAAAGCCCAACACCATTCGGGGCCATATCTACTCCCGCTTTGAAATTCGCACCGGAATGCTGCATCCCCAATCCGTGTGCATCATTCAGAGGCTGTTTCAGCTCTCAGAATTACATAGTTTCAGGACCTTGAATAAAGTTTAAGCAGGTTTTCAAGTCTTGAGAAAGCTGTTTGTGGGATTGTCCATGTTTGTGCGGGGCTGTAACCTGACATGTGACCGTCGTAGTGGTAGTAGTAGTGGTAGTAGCAGTAGCAGTAGCAGTAGCAGTAGCAGTAGCGGTAGCAGTAGCAGTAGCAGGAGCAGCAGCAGCAGCAGCAGCAGTAGTAGGAGTAGTAGTAGTAACGAAACTCGAACTATACTACATGAGTAGTTCTCTGAACTAGGGCCCGGGTGCCGTACTATTTTGGGGAGCTAAAAGAGGACCCCAACTTGGAGCCCATATACCCAGACCTTCCAAAATCCCTTAATTAAGGAATATACCTTAATTCATATTAGGGAACCTATTCTAATTTAAGGTATAGGGATGTTGGAAGGTCTGAATGCCTAAACCCTATAGATCCCGTAAAGGAGCCCTTATAGTACCCTTTAAAGGAACTCTAGGAACCCTACTTAGAGGATCATGGGACTTAGTAACTAGGGTTATAACTAAGGTAACTATACTTATAATTACTTATAACTCCACTTAGGGTACTTATAACCTTACTTACTAAGTCCCATGATCCNGAGGATCATGGGACTTAGTAACTAGGGTTATAACTAAGGTAACTATACTTATAATTACTTATAACTCCACTTAGGGTACTTATAACCTTACTTACTAAGTCCCATGATCCTCTAAGTAGGAAGGGATTTTGGAAGGTCTGGGTATCGTCGGCCAACTGAAGGAACCCCGAGGCTTCGCGAAGCCGACCTCCTTCCTTAAAGGGATCTATATAGGCTTCCTTAAAGGGATCCATAGGGTTCTTTTAAGGGATCTATATGGGGTTCCTTTAAGGGGTCTATAGGGTTTAGGGTTTAGGGTTTACTTGGAGGATCGTGGGACTTGGTAAGTAATAAGTTTATAAGTACCTTAATTGGGGTTACAAGTAGTCATAAGTGCATGTGTATATACTGTGTATATATATATATATACACACACACCTTGCTTACTATGTCCCACGATTCTTTTCGTAAGGAGGTCCCCCAAAACAACAACAGGGGCACACCGGTACAACTGCGGAATGTGGTAAGTCTTTGTGGTAGCGAGGGGCCTTAATGAGCATAGTAGGGTTTTGGACCATCAGATACAATACCTACCACAACCCCTAAGGCAGAACATGGCATAATGCTGCTAAGTACTTAGTCTTGTACAAAGTTGTTGTTCTGTTTATCCGGCCTGGGGGTTGCGGGATAACAAATAGGGGTGCAGGGTCTGAGAGTTTGGGTTGAGGTCTGGTTTAGGGTTTAGGGTTTGGGGTTTAGGGTTTAGGGTTTAGGGGTTCGTGACACATGCAGGTATGAGGCTAGAATAATCAGCAGCTACTTTGTTTGTGGCATACCCTCGGATACGCGAACCTGAAACTGCAGTGAGTTTAGAACCCACAAGCGCCCACGAACACCCTTCCGACAACCTTGAAACTTCAAGCCAAGCGCTTCGACAGCTACTCATCCGCTACCCGCCTGTACTCTACTCCCCTTAGCAGATAAGCACAGCATTCATTTTTCGACGGTCCCTCTAAGCACAAACCGTAGATGAACAAACGCAAAACGGCAATAACCAAGAGCCTTCTAGTAAACACCAGACCTTAGGTGCAGTAAGCTTATAGACCCTATACAAACCCAACCATTCACGCCCTGGAACCGTAAAACATGAACCCTCAATCTCACAACCCTAAAATTTCGGGGTCCGTCCTGGTGCCGAACTCACTTCGGACGGGTATGAGGCCCAGCTTCTGTTTTGCCTTTGGGACGGGTACTGGAGGGGCCTTAGTAGTTAGAATAGGGTTTTGGGGAGATATTATACTATAATTATGAAAGGGACCACCTAAACCTTATCCTAATTATAGAGGCCCCTATACTAAACCCTTATAGTAGCCCTTTCAGTAACCCTTTTTGACCCCGTTTAAAAGGAACCCTATTCTAATTGTTAAGGCCCCTACATTAGGCACCTAGCGGTGTAGCATTGAGGGTGAAGCTTAACATCTCGAGTCGGCAGCTGAGGAAAGTTTGTTTACCTAGAGGCCCATACCCTACCCCATTTTTAGGATATCTAGTTGTCTGGTTAGGATCTGTTCTCTTCAAAAGTAGGTACCCTAAAAAAGGGGTAGGGTATGAGCCTCTAGGTAGGATATCCTAACTAAACTCTAAACCCCAGCCTAAGCTTGATAGGCCTCTCCTAAAAGTCCATGTACGCATCTCATCTGCACTTTGACCCTGGACTACATATAGGAAGCCTCTCGAGGCCTCAGTTTGAGGCTTCTCTGCAGCGTTTCGTAGAAGTCGTTAGACAAGGATCGACACTCCGGAGCTGGAGTGTCAGGGGGACCCCAAAAAGTTCCAGAACAAAGCAACCCCAAGCCCAATCTCCTCCATCTTCCAACGCCCAACTCGAAACCCCCAGACTGTAGAACCCCTAGAAGCCCCTGTAACAAAAATCGAAACGTTGTGTTCCCGATAAAACCTGTAAACAATCTTGTAGACATCTTGTAAAATGCACCCGAACCTAAAGCACTACTCTGAGGATCGTGGGACTTAGTAAATTAGTAGGGTTACAAGCAACGTCACTAGGGTTAGAGGTAAATATAACCTTATTTACCACCCTACTTACTAAGTGCCCTGATCCTCTAGGTAAAGCCAAAGACAAACTGACAAAAGCCTGAGACGGAAATCTGCAGGCCTTGCTGGAAGCCACACCTCGGATGGCGTAGAAACCATCGCTGGAGAACTCCTCCGAACATTGCTAAGGTTTAGGTTTCAGGTTTAGGAAGTTTGATATGAGGGTGGTTGTCAAAATTAAGGTCCCTTTTTGGTGCCGTATTATAATAGGGACCCTAAAAGGGACCATAATTTTGACAACCACTCATGTAGATCAACAACTGATTTCAACGGGACCCGAGGATTCTGGAAGACTACAAGCAGCTTGCAGGGTTGAGGATAAAGGGATTAGGCGTTCGGGGTTCAGGGGTCAGGATTTGGAGCTTAACCCTAAGGCTCAAAATGGCCCAAAAGCCTTATATAGTATGGTCTTTGGGCCCAAAAGCCTTATATGAGTCCTTAGAGCCTTAGGGTAAAGGAAGGCGGCAACACCCGTACAACCAACATCTGGCTCTGTGGTCGCTGACTAAAGCCCTCATTTGAGGGCATACTTGGAGTCTTACGGAATCCTTCTCCCCCGCAGGCGTATCCAACTTGAACTCGCCGGGGAGCGTAAGGACCTGCCCGGAGGCTGAGAGACCTTCTACACCATGCTATACTCTGTGTCACTTCTCGAAAAAAGCTACCACCAACATTATCTCTTATTCTCAAGAGCGACCTAGTTACACAAGGTACAGCGACCGACATTAGGTTAGGTCATCAAGGAACTGTGCATGTTTGTGCGTAGTTGATCAATGTGTCTGAACCCCACTCAAAGGATCACTATATAAACCTACACAGACTGCTATTTGCAGGATAGATCCCTAGCCCCCTAAAACTCTAAACCCTATAAACTCTAAACCCTAAACTCTAAACCCTAAACCCCTAAACCCCTAAACCCTAAACCCTCAACCCTAAACCCTAAACCCCTGAACCCTAAGAGCCCAGGAGGTATCGGACTCTCCGAAGGAGCTTCCCTAGAGCCTTAACGCATAGCGGCATAACGACGCATGCCTGATTTAATGAGATACTCAGACCTTCCAAAATCCCCTAATTAAGGAATATACCTTAAATTATAATAGGATCCCTAATATGAATCAAAGTATATTCCTTAATTAAGGGATTTTGGAAGGTCTGGGTTCCTTTTAAAGGGGTCGATGAGGGATACTATGAGGGATACTATAAGGGTTTAGAGTAGGGGCCTTAATAATTAGAATAGGGTTTGTGGGGGCCCATTATAGTATCAGGAACCTACAGAATAGTATTGGGAATTATTTAAATCCCTATATTACATGGTTCTAATTGTTTAGGGTTTAGGGTTTCGGGCTTAGGGGTCGGGGTTTGTTCTACCGTAAGCGTTGCGGGTTTAGGGATCTATTGTCTTACAGTTCGGCTAATCCCAGACCTTCCAAAATCCCTTAATCAAGGAATAATACCTTAAATTATAATAGGATCCCTAATATATGAATTAAGGTATATTCTTTAATTCAGGGATTTTGGAAGGTCTGGGATGATGCTTAGCGCGATCGAGAATCATGGCTGCCTCGGGTGACCTGCACTTGGTACTCTGGATTTGACTTGGGAGTTTCCGAAACTTAGGGGTACCATATTTTGGGGGTCCTTATAGTAAGGATCGTACTATTTAGGGTACTATATTAGGGTTCCCTATTTTCGGAAACTCCCACTTGTACCTTGCTTGGTATTTACTGCAATACACCAACCTTCTATTTGTTGACCGAGCTGCAGCGTTTTTGTGATTACCTTACCCCTGCCACTCTAAACATGTAACGAGAAGGTAGGTCACTAGGATGTATACGCTCCAGGCATCGAAACCGCGAGGGATCCTTCATGAAAGCCTCCTCTCTGATCGAGGGTGTTTGTGAAGCCGACGCGGCTGGAAAGGGCGAGGTGCGACAGAATCTGGCACGGATAGTCGTAGAATTGGTCTTTTCGGCAGCCTCTGGCGGGCGGACCAGGGAGCGGGTGAATCCGGGGCCGGCCCACCCCACGGCAAGGCCCATGTTGTGGAGGCCTGCCAACCGGATTCTTTGGCCCCGACCCTAAACCCTAAACCCTAAACCCGGGCGTTTTGGAAGTGGCGGCGTTCAGTTCCGTAAGAGGCTCGAAAGTCTGGGAACCCAAAGATCCCAATACCCCTTAATTATACCTTAAATTATACGGGCTGTAATGTTGTGGTTTAAGGTATATTCCTTAATTAAGAGGTATTATACGGTGTTGGGATTCCTGGGAACACAAGGGCTCGAGGTTATTGGGGATCGAGCATTACAGGTTAAAGTTCCACAATAACTACATGGGTTTCGCACTGACCCTTACAGAAACCTGAACATTAATCAAATCGGACTTGACTGAACTGACTGAACCCTAAACACTGATCCGATCCTTCAATGCCTTCAATGCTAAAACCGCAGAACTAATATAGAAGCCTGAATACCAATACTCTTCCTTAGCGTTCCATTCTATTGGCAGTACGATGATATACCCCAAGTCTCTATCTTATTCTGAAGGCCCCTCTAGGCATCTTTTTTTCAGGCCTTGTACCGAAGCCCTGCAGAAGGAGAGCTTCTCGAATCCACGGCAAAGTGCCCCTGGGCACCGTCAAACGACTCCAGCCTTGGAACTCCGGTCTTATGGGGTTTCGGGTTTAGGGGTTTAGGCTTTCGGGATTTAGGGTTTAGGGTTTCGGGATTTAGGGATTTAGGGTTTAGGGTTTAGGGGTTTAGGGGTTTAGGGGTTTAGGGTTTAGGGGTTTAGGGGTTTAGGGTTTCAGGATTTAGGGATTGAGGGTTTAGGGATTTAGGGTTTCGGGATTTAGGGATGTAGGGTGGTTTGGGGATTGGGGTGTACGATTTGGGGTTCAGGGTTTAGGGTTTGAGCTGTGGACTTGAAGTGCGATGTTTGGGAGGTTTCGTGAGGTGTGTAGTTTGACCGTCAGAATGGCTCTAAAGAGGTATCGGCCTTGGCTGTGCGGAAACCTTAATGCTGACAGGGTTTGGGGAAAAAAAATTGGGCTATATTGTAGTGTAAGTATAATAAGGAACCCTCACATTCATGCTAGTAAGTAGTTAGGCTTCTATATTACCATACCGAAGTTATCTTGATACCTCGTCTTTGGGCATGATGAATCCGCACAAGCTTTATTTGCGACCAGAGTTCCCAAAAAATTCCAGTAGCCTTGGAACACCAACACCTCCCTTCTTGTTTATTTGTAATTACATAGTTTTGTCTAACGAACCAAAGACCACAAACAGGAACAAAATACCCAGGTCCCCAGACCTTCCAAAATCCCTTAATTAAGGAATATTCCTTAAAACAAAGTAGGATCCCTAATATGAATTAAGGTATATTCCTTAAATTATAATAGGATCCCTAACATGAATTATTAAAGTATAGTCCAAAATTAAGGGATTTGGGAAGGTCCGGGGACCTACATTCGATCCACCAGGCAGCTTGTCGCGGACCACCGACCGGTATCCGTCAGCTCCCACGAGCAACGATCCTCGGGCGGTGTATCGGAAGGTTTTAAACCCTAAACCCTAAACTTTAGGATTTAGGGAATGGTCTTTTGAAAACCTAATTCCATAATCTTAATATCTTTGGACCATCTGGCTTATAAAACTCGTATAGAGAACCCTTCCGGAACCTTTCAATGAACTTTCTAGAAGGAACCGGGCCCTTTACAAACGAGGACCTCGAAGGTAGACCCTGCGAATTGCTAATCAGGCAGCAAACTAAGGATCTATAGGGTTTAGGAGACTCCAATATCCCATGATTAAGGAATATACCTCAACTAGGTTGTGGGGGCCCGGTGGGTGGGTGGGTTTTCAAGTTCGAAGTTTTGGTCGAATCGGGATTCTAAGGTTCATTGGATTAGGGGCTGAGGGGCCTGTAGGGCACTGTAGGGTTAACCCACAAAGGAGGTCTGAACCCTGGACCATTAGTTACAGTACCCGTGCCCCTGATACAGCGAATCCCAGAAAGTTGGAACATGGGTTTAGGAGGATTCGTGCTAGGATCCCTTATACTTTACCTTAAGGGCATGAGGAGAATGATGTTCCAACTTTCTGGCTTCTACTGTAATTATACTGAAACCCTGAAACAGCTGGAACAAGCTTGAGGATGACAAGTGCTGGTGGGTGCCCCGTGCTAGAAACCTCTGCAGGAAAACTACTTTCGGGTATGTCAAGCAAATTCTGAACCGAAGCCCATCAAAGCGAAACACTTTTTACATAACAAATAAACCATAAGTAAATAATTAGATACGGAAATAAACATACATGCATGCATACATACATACGTACACGAATATGTGCGTGTGTACACACAGACATACACACACACACACATACTAACAAACATACAAATATGCATGCATGCAATGCATGCATGCATACACACGTACATGCATACATACATACATACATACATACATGAATACATAAATACATACATACATACATACATATATATATATACAACTAACATCGTAAACTCTAACCCTGAAGCCTCAAAACGTGAAGGCCGGGCACCCGCCAGGCCCTCCAAGGGAGCATCGGAAGATGTTGCCGTGACCTCGGGGCTCTGAGGTTGAAACTCAAGGGTTTAGGGGTTTGGGGGTTCCTGAAAGGGGTCCTTAAAGGGAGGATCCACAAGGGTTCCTTTAAAGGGGTCTATAAGGGAGCTATAAAGGGGGTTTAAGGGTTTGGGGATTTGGGATTTAGGAGTTTTGGGTTTTAGGGGTTTAGGGTTTGGGGCTTAGGGTTCCTAGGCTAGGGTTCCTCTAAAGGGTACTATAAGGGTTCCTTTAGGGGATTTGGGGGGGGGGGGGGTTAGGGATTTAGGGTTTAGGGGGGAAAAGTGTGGTTTAGGGATTTAAGGGTTTGGGGGTTTTGGGGATCGGGGGTTGATGGATTTAAGGTTTAGGGGTTTAAGTAGTGGTTCAGGGATTCAGGGGTTTGGGGATTTAGGGGTTTATGGATTTAAAGGTTTGGGGGGTTTTGGGATGTAGGGGTTTAGGGGTTTGGGGGTTCAGAGATTTAAGGGTTTGGGGCTTTAGGGCTTTCGGGCTTTGGAGATCTAGGGTGTTCGGGGTTTAGGGTTTAGGGGTTTGGGGATTTCATGTTTTCGGGTTTGAGAGTTTTGGCTTTCGGGTGTAGAGTTTAGGGATTGGCTCCTTTCTTGTTAGGACTCTTTTGGTGGTCCGAAAGGAAAGGTCTCGAAAAGGGTATGCTTTTATTCAGAAATATTGGAAGGCCTGGGTCTGTCACCCCTCCACCTGACACCCCAACCCTACACCATGACTCCCTCTGCCTCCAAACCTCAAACCCTAAATTTCACACAACCTGAAACCTAAAACCCTATAAATCTCGAACTAAGTCTGAAACCTCAAACCCTATAAATCTCAAAAACAACCTATAAATCTCAACAAAAACTTTTAGGAGACCAGTCGCATGGAACTGCCCATCAAAGACGATATCATCGATCTCCACCTCCACCGACAGACCTCAACGCTAAGTCATAAGGGACCCCTACGGATCCATAGAGTACCTTAAGGCGATCTATAGAGTTGCTTAAAGGGATCTATTGGGCTCCTCAAGCTAAGTCATAGGGACGCCTAGAAGGGTAGGGGCGAGGCGGCTTAGGGTACTATGCTTCCTAAAACAGGCCTTATTTGACCCTTACCCCCCTTAACCAAACCCAATTTAAGCAATCTGAGCGTTGAACTCCTAAGCTTCGACCCCCAACCCTGCCACGTAGGGCTTTGGGTTTAGAGTTAACGATTTAGGGCTCGTGAAGAAATTAGGGTTTAGGGGTCTACTACACGTCCTGATACGTCTGGGATCCTTAACACACGGATTCCTGGACCCCCCCAAGGAGATACCTGGGACCCCGAGATTACACTCTGAACCCAACCTACGCCCAACGACGACCCTCTAGCCTCATAGAGGGTGCCTCAATGCCCATATAATAAGGACCTTATAAGGCCCTTTTAAGGAAGTATTCCCCCACCCCCCTCCCCCATAACCCCCTAAGGGTCCCTATGGTAGCCTGGAACTGATCTACCTACGAAATGGGTGTATGAGGCCCTTGCTGTCCAGACCTTCCCAAAATCCCTTAATTAAGGAATATACCTTAATTCAGATTAGGGATCCTATTATAATTTAAGACTTAAGGTATATTCCTTAGTTAAGGGATTTTAGAAGGTCTGGGTGATTGGAGCGCAAGTAGAACCGGCATTGATGAAGGCTCGGTGGCATGCAGGGATTCAGAGATGGGTTTGTTCAGGGCTCTACGCGTTATAGACAGCAGAAGCCACAGGAGTTATGTATATATATATATATATACCAGGCTTGATGTCCGGAAATGGTCTGTCTGATCTGATTGCGCAGTTGGAGCAGTCTGTCTGATCTGATTGCGCAGTTGGAGCAAAAGCTCGTGCCAGAAAACAAAACACAAGGATATCCAACGTAGCAGTCTGGCTGTCTGGCTGTCGAGTATGCAGTTCGTATTGACAAGTTTAAGCGGGTAGAGGTGCCCAGGCATCAATGCATTCGTCCTTGGCGTAACCTAAATCTGGATTCAAATCTGGCCACTTACAGCCATACGTAAAAGTCACGGAAACGTGATAGGCGAGTAGGTAAAGTTTGTTGTTTTGGGCGGTGGTAGTATAATCCCTGTATGGTCACGAAAAGTTAACATTTGGCTCGGCCGAGAAACCGGACAAGTAAGACAAAGGCGTGAAACTACCATGCGCCTTGCCAGACCTTCCAAAATCCCTTAATTAAGGAATATACCTTAATTCATATTGGGCATCCTATTATAATTTAAGGTCTATTCCTTAATTAAGGGATTTTGGAAGGTCTGGGTACAGCACTTTAGTTTGGGCCTGCGGCATAGCCCCGGGGGCACGTGCACCTGTATACTGCAAAAGTAGGCCTCAGAGCGAATCCAAAAAAAAAGCTCCCTGAGTAGCTTTGGGGTTTTGGGTGAGGGTCAAAGTCTATATCTGGGGGTTTCCGAAAATTGGGGGTACCTTATTTTGGGGTCCTCATAGTAAGGATCCTACTATTTAGGGTACTGTACTAGGGTCCCCTATTTTCGGAAACTCCCATCAAGTGCCCTGGAGGATCAGCAACAGTAGCCGTCGAATTCCTCCAACATCAGGCCAGCTGCTGATGTTCTCCTTCTTTTTCGCTTCTTCCTGAAAGGCACGAGTTCGGTTTCGGGCTGCTCAAGAATTTAGGGTTTAGGGTGTGGGGTTTGGGGTGTAGGGTTTAGGATGTAGGGTTTAGGGTGGTTGCTTGAAGGGGCCGAAGGAAGTTTAAAGCCGAGTCTTGCGCGGGTTTTCTCGGGCGCATGAAGGGCTCATATTGCTTCAGGAGCCAAATCGGCAGAAGTTATAGCTCTACTTACACCCTGAACTAGGCTTTCGCTAGCATTTGGAGTCCCAGGTAGGAAGCTTTACACACGGATCAACTGATTAGGATAAGGTCTTGTTCGGACGGCTGTAACATGACAGGACTACAACTTCCATTTTCAACCTTCTCGGGATCAAACTCGAAAGAGCGTCACAATCCTGTCCTCACTGAAATTTACCTATAGTCTCCATTGTAGTTCCTTTCTCTTGGTTTAACCACTCTTATATTTAGATCCACTCTTATATTTAGATCCTATACCCTAAGGCTCAAAATGGCCCAAAAGCCTTGTATAGTATGGTCTTTGGGCCCAAAAGCCTTAATATATGAGTCCTTAGAGCCTTAGAGCCTTAGGGATAAGGTAACCTCAACAAGGAACTACAATGCAGACTATGTGTAAGGCTCTACGGTCCCTTGAAGAGATACCACTACAAGCCAGAATTAGGGTTTAGGGTTTAGGGTGGGGAACTGCAAAACACACCGAATTGCCACAGGCTACTACGGTATCACGCTTCGCAGTTGAAGCACCGACGCTTGGATCTAAGGCGCTCAAAAAAGGTGTGGTTTCTGAATGTAGCGCTGTTACTCACGGGGAAGGACTAAACATGATCCTTAAACCCTAAAGCTAAACTTAAGGGTTTTAGGGTTCAGGGTTTAGGGTACCTCAGACATACTGGACTTACCAACCCGTCAATCATCACAAAGCCCTGATTCCCGAAACTCCGAACTGTGAATCTGTGAATCCTAAAGGTTTGGGGAGTGACGAGTTCATCCCCCCCAAGAAGAAAGCAGGTGAAAAAAAAACAATTTATATATATATATACACATATACGTGTATATATATATATACACAAACAAATCCAATGGATGAATAATAATGTATACATATATATGTATATACTTAGACAGTTATCTTTTTATATAATCTTGAGAAATAGTAATTTGCTCATATTACACCGAACGTCTGAAATTCATGTACTGAACCACTAGAGTGAATCTGCCAGCCGTAACCTTCAGAGTCCTACACCTCAAATAGTAATTCCACGTTGTTGCTGTTGCCTCTGGGTTTAGGGTAAGTTTAAAGCCTGTTGGGGAATAATGCCCCTGACCGGTAGGATAGGTGCTGGAACCTGAAATCCCTCTTTCAGGGTTTGGGGTTTCCTTCGAGAGGATTGCAGTTCACGGTTTGGGGGATTGGAGTTTAGATGCTCAGTTGCAAAACTCAAAGTTTAGGCTTACTAGGTGGGGCTTTTAAAGCCTTTGAAAATATTCGTAATCAAGATCCTCGTAAGCCCAATAAGGGAAAATATAAAATGTCCCAAAGCCCTACCTAGGTTTAGGACTTAGCCTAGGGTGAGGTGTTACAGCTTGGGGGTGCATGTCGTTTGATGCAGGCTTCAGCACTGGGTAGAAGTTCGACCTTTTGCATGCCCGAGGCACTAGAAGTGTACTATGAAAGGCACCCCGCCATTGTCGGTAAACCCTACACCCCACACAACACAACATCAAACTCGGAAACCTAAAGAGTTTAGGTTTTGGGGGGAGTTCAGTATGCCGTTTCACATATCATACGGCATACCCCATGTCATGTGTATATCTGACCTTATCGTTTCTCACAATCTGGAATTGAATTCATGCCACATGATTTCCGAAGACCTCCCGAAGACTACTGCCTGATGCGGAGTGTTTAGCTCTTTGCCCTAAAGACTAAACCCTAAAACCTAAGCTGAAGACCAGCCACGAGGAGAAGGCCAATGAAGGCGTGCCGCGGTATCCAGTAAGACTTGCGAGCGGCATCCTTCCAGTACTTGGTTTTAGGGTTTAGGGGTTTAGAGTTTTAGGGTTTAGGGTTTAGGGGTTTAGAGTTTTAGGGTTTAGGGTTGTATATGGGTCTTGTAGTGTAGCAGCAGGGGTCTAGTAGGACTTGTGAAGGGCTAGATCCCATGATACGACCCTTTTCACAGCGAAAAACATGTACGACTGCGGCAGAGCATTCCGAGAACGCAGGTTCCTAAACCTTCAGTCCCAAACAGGAGCAAGCAAGAGCCCGGAGCCCTTAAGGACCAAATAACCCATAAGTACGGATTCATATACCCTGGGACTATGACATCTGATGTGGTGCTTGAACGTAAAACCCTTCTAGGCTCCTGAGTAGCCCCTTTATATAATTACCCTTTTTGCTACTGTTTGGGTTTAATAAGGGGACCCTAAACCAAAAAGGGCAACAGGGTTCTACTCAGGAACCCAGCCTTTCAGGGTACATTTCGCCCTTAAAGGCGGCCTTGATGGGATTCACGCGCTCCGCGAGGCCCTTTGGCGTAAGCACACCGATTTTCGCATCCGCCATGCCTGCTGGGTTTCGGGTTTCATGGCTTTGGAAAAAAATTCCTCGACGGTTCCTAGAAGGCTTCCTCAAAATTTTAGCGGTGCGGGACTTACTCCATGGGGGGACTGTAGGGCGTTGTGCAGTGCTTACAGTGCGGCCGTGAACCTTGCTGTAGATTGTCGAATTGTAGAGCCTTGGATGCAGTAAAGTGTTGGCTTCAAGCACCTACACCATGCCCAAAAGCCGTAGTAGGGCAGCCCCGCAACCTACGCCTCAGAATTTCAACGTCGTGCATGCAGAGCACGCACGAGGAAATTGGCACCAGCAGCTCGAAATCCTGAAGAGCCCCGAAGCCCGACCATTGACAACACTACTTAGAGGATCACGGGACTTAGTAAGTCAGGTTATAAGTACCCTAAGTGGGGTTATAAGTAATTATAAGTATAGTTACCTTAGTTATAACCCGAGTTACTAAGTCCCATGATCCTTTAAGTAAACCCTGAAGTCCAGAAATTCTGAGGGTTTAGGGTTGAGGGTTTTGTCGTCGCATTTTCAATCCTTGAGTACACTATAGTAGAACAATAGCACCATGGACCCAATATACGAAGCTGATAAAGAAAACTTTGGTCTTTATCTCTTTATATGGATCCTAATACTGTGGGGGTTGATTATAAGCGAAGGTTTCTGAATCTGTATTAACTAGAATCCGCCAACTGCCCTCCATTGCAGCCTTCACACCTACTATTCCACAAGCTTGGGGGGGGAGGGCCTGGCTCCAGCATTAAAACTCGGAGCCCCGCATCGAAACCTTTTCCAACCCTGACAACCACAAACCTCGTATAAATCAACCTGTAAGACCCTTTGAAGTCCTGCAGAACCTTCAGACACTTATCTAAAAGATCCATTGAAGTCCTGTAGAAACCTTCAGAAAGCCATCTACAAATCTCCAAGACAATCCCTAAACCCTCAACCCTCAATCTACAAACCCTAAACCCTGAAGGGAGCCCTAAGGCAGCCTACGGAGGACTCCACCAACTTCGTGAAGAGCTGGGGGTTCCTTGCATGGCTGGGTTTCGAGCGCCACTGCACGGTCCCTTGTATGGCCGTCTTTTTAAGGGCTCCATTACGGAGGGCTCCACTTCAGGCTTCCTTAGGGGGTGCTTTGAGGATTCCTTCAAGGGTCCTTTAAGGGATCCTTTATGTTAAAAGTTTCCATCGGCTTCGGGGGGTATATTATAATCACTTCTGTCACAAAGGGATTGTCATTGTGAGGGATAATATTACCTTAACCCCAAATAACCTACCGTTTTAAGGACTTATATAAAGAAATCATATTAGGGAACCCTAAAAAGGTAGGTTATTTGGGGTCCAGGCACTGATATCCCGACCTTTGCATTACGGTGGTGCGGTTTAGGGTCGCATGGCGGAGATTGCAGGCACACATCAAAACAACCAAGGACCAAGGACCTTAGCGCCGATTGTTGGGATACCCGTTACCCATTCCCGAAAAAAGGTCAGTCTACAAAGAGTACGGAGGTTTAGCTATTTAGTCTGAGTAATGCTGTCCTTCAAAGTACACTTGGGGACCTGCCTGCGACAGCCACTACTTCCCATGTAACCTGCTGAAACGCAAGCAGGGCTTCCTTCTTCCTATTGTCCAGCTTACACCCGCTCCGAACCCTAAACCCCAAAGTTTATAAATTTTAAAGCCGATAATCCCAAGCCCACAGCGAATCCGGCGAAACAACAAGGAGAGCGATGCTGGAAAACTAGAAGAAGGAACCCTTGAAGGCGCCCTCGGGCACCCTCCAAGGACCACTAGTTCTATTAATATAGGGGCCTTAATAATTGGAATAAGGTTTGGGGGCTATATTATACTATAATTAATTATGATAAGGAACCCCCAAAATAGTATAGGTGATTCATTGAAGCCCCTATTATAGTACATGCTGACCTCTGTGTTCACTGGGCAATGTTCGAAATCGCGTTTTGGTTTCAGGGCTTATATGGGCTGCTTCACGGTTTAGGGTTGAGGGTTTCTGTAACAGGGTTGAGGGTGCTTTGTGACGCGTTTGAAAGAAATATTATCTGTGGGAGACCGGCTTTCTTGCTGTATCCACCGGACCGCCCATGATGGCTGCCGGTGCTTTACTACCGCGCTTTGGCTGTGACGGCACCTTCATTATTTGCTTGCCGCCAGCAGCGTTCCAATCACCATGCTTGCCGATGGAGAGCTTGAGCGCCTTTTGGATGTTGTTCAGAGAAAGCTGAAGGCTTGCCATGTCATTGCCAATCGCGATGTGTGCACCGTGATAACTCGCTTCTTAATTGCCGTCTTGATCTTCCTCTCGTCTTGTTGCTCGCCCCGCGGCTGTGTAGAAGGCGGCTGGGCCGATAGTGGGCCCTGCGTGCAGAGGTAGAGCTATTCGGCTTCAAGGTTTAGGATTTACAAGGACGCCACAACCCAGTTGAAGAGTACGGGAGCCCTGGTACAGATTAAGGGAATACGGCTTGATTTTGGGGGGCCTGACAAGTTCAATGCAGGTTTGCTTGTTTTGCTATTACTGTTGATGCTTATGCGGCGTCGCTGCTCGGAGCATGTTTGGTGGGGTTTGGGTTTAGGGTTTGGGGGCTTAAGTAGTAGGCGATGGCCCAAAACTACGGGGCGTAACCCTTATAAAGTAGAAGCCAGAGAATTGGAACATCATTCTCTTCTTGCTCTTAAGGTAAAGTATATAGGGGATCCCAGCACTATTCATCCTAAACCCATGTTCCAACCTGCGATTTACTATAAAGCCTAAACCAATAGGCTGTTGGATCCAGTGGCAGGGCTGCTCAGGATCTGGTAGTGAGCATTCCCGGAATGAACAAGGCTTTTTCGGTTCTACTGGGAGCGCAAGCGGATTGCTCTAAGGGTTTCCAGGGCTTTTCGGGTTTAGGGAAGTTTGTCGTACTTACTGTGTAGAGTTTATTTAGCCTTGATTGCCAGCAGCCCCTTTAAAGAACAAAAAGCGTGTGCCTTCTAGTGTTGAGTGCAAAAAGGGCCCTCAATCAAAGAAAGGGCCGCTGGCCAAACCACATCTGGCAATCTTTGACTCGAATTACACATTTCTCAACCCTAAACTACATCCTCAACCTTTAACCGTTTTGAAGTCTGTATACACGCCCTGCTACTACCCTGCAACACGGATCCCTCTAGGCAAGCACTCTATGGAGTATGCATAATCCGATATGGTGTCCCCTTGCAATCCCTAAATGAATATACAATCAGTTGATCCTTAGACTGAACCAGCTCCTTAAGCCCGTGTACTGCACGGCTGGGAGCAGAAGGCGCGATTGTTCGTCGTGAAACCCCTTGTCTTTCAGGGCCGTGAACGTCGGACTGAGGAAAGAAATATTTATCAGTGTAGTTGTACTATTTAAAGACTCTATCCTGCCAAAGGAAAATTAGTTTCTTGCTGTGACCAACGTCTTGGAACATTGGAGCGAGGGTCAGCTCTTGCAAGCACTTCTGCCCGCGGCCATCGATCAGGTACATGAAGCCTTTGCCTTCAAGCCAAGCAGTAGGTAACTGATTGTGGCTACGACAAGGCATATAAACAATGCTCAAGGAACAGTTAACCACTGGGGAAGTAGAGCAAAATAAGCCCTAAACGCAAAATCCTAAACTCCAAAACCCTGAACCCTAAACCTACAACCCCAAACCTTGAAGCAATCTACGCCTCAAGGTTTAGGGGCACTTTCTTATCTTGAACCCTCCGATAGGTAACTGTTGTCTTCAAGTTTACGTGTCGGCCTTTGTTAGGGGCTTGGGGTTCGGATTTACAACTTGGGGTTGGGAAGCATTCAACATCTCAGCCGAATTCGGGCTTCCGGGTTTCATTTGCGGGTGTCAACAATTGCAACAGGGTTCTGCTGCATATTCCACGAGTACGATGATTAAACCGGGACGATACCGGAATACGTACTGCGTCACTGCGTGTGAAAATTTGAACCCTTGAAATATTTTGCCAGAGTGAGGGGGTGCGACAGCAGCAGAAGATGAACCTCGAACGAAGAACAACCGGTCTTTTAAACGCTCACCTGGCGGACCAGGGGAATGAATGGCACGACCTGCGCCGACTTCCAACTGTGTTGCGCTCTTCACATAACCAAGCGCAGTTCTCAACATTTGTTCTTGTGGCGACCAATCTTGTCAGCTTGGTTGTGCTGTCTCGGTTGGCCTTCCAGGACACATGGGAATGTTTTGCTTTCGCCTTTTTCGATGCCTCAGCACAGGACGAAATGCCCAGTCAGCCATAGTCACGCCTTCTACAAGCTGTGTTTTGGTCACGAAGGCGTACTTGCCAAAAGGGCCTTGAGGACCTCTTCCAATTCGAAATTGAATGGCATGCCAACCAAACACCTCCGAAACTGTGCCAAATTTTCTGCTCGGGCTGCTCACTCTGCGAGCAAAGCAGGATCTTACCAAACCCTTCCGCCCCGTTAAAACACATGGCCCTGCGCACAAGCGCCAAAAGAGGAAATCGACACGCTGGCGTGTTACTTCGCCACGTCCAGGCAGGCCCCTACGTAAGCTACAGAACATGGGACCCAAGATTCCTTCGTTAGTTCACAGAAACCACACGCCAAATTGCACCAAACTAAACAAGCTGCTAAGTCTAAGTTAACCCGAAAACCTCTTCAAACCCTAAACCCTGAAACCCTCAGCCCGAAAGCCCTAAGCCCCCACGGGCCCCCAGGATACGAACAGAACACAGATTCTCAGATCCTCCCCAGCATACCCTGAACACTGACTTAAAGAGTTTGGGGCTTAAGAAAATTTAGGATTTTGCAGCCGTGAATGCTTATGTAAACCGTCTAGAACCCTGATATTTTGTGTAGGCATAAGGGTTAAACCCGAAACCCCTAAACCCTAAACCCCAATCCCCTCAACCCTAAACTCCTGAGCCCTGAACCGCTAAACTCTAAGCCCTAAACCCTCAACCCCTAAACCCCTACACCCTAAACTCCTAAACCCTGAACCCTAAACTCCGCTGAACTCTAGGCCCTTAACCCCTAAACCCGACAATGCAAGGGTCGCACCTGGGTCGTAGCTCGCAGGATCCGGTGTTTTCTCCAGCACCTGGTTTCGACCATAACCCCAAGGGTCCATGTACCCAAAGAGGGTTCCTTTAAGGGTTCCTTTAAAGGGTTAGTTACTGTAAGGGTTCTATAAGGGTTGTTCAGGTTAGAAGGATCCATGTACCCAACTAGTATATATACTTTGGTCCCACAGTCCCCAGATAGGGATTACTTTAAGGCCAATGTATGGGCTGGCCTTCGGCGTACTGGGGCTGGCCGCCGGCTTTTCCTTTGACACGCCACTAGAAACGGTCTTTGGCGTACCACCAATTTGGCTGGCCCCAGCTTTTGCGCGGGCAGCAGCTGTCGTCTTGGTTAGTGTAATGGGGTTGGCCGTCTCATTCTGCCTGGAGCCTCTGGAGGAACCCGAGACTGGCTTCAAGCAAGCGGCGGGTCTTGTCGTTGGTGGCCAGCAATTTGTCAATGGTCTCGCCAGCTGTCAAGTATTTCGGTGTTTCCATGAATACGTACCGGCTAAATCCAGTAGTTTCGAGGGTTTTGCTCCTTGCAGAAAGATTCCCTTACCCCTAAACCCGATGCCGCCTTTTATGAGGGATCTGCTTTATCGAAAAAGGCAGCTTAGGTGTTTGGGCTGTATAGGTTTTATGTTTTCGGTGTAGGGCTTCATTGTGTTTGTTTGTGTGCACATGCGCGCTTTGGTTCTTGAATGACTTAGGGCTTTGGGGTTTTATGGTTTGGGACTGTAGGTTTTACTGCACTCCGTGCCTGAGGCCATGACGTGTCGACAAAGGTAGATTAAAGCACGATTCGAGCGAAGTGATGTAAAAAATACTCACTGATTCTGGGCAAAACTCGTGGCAAGTAGGGATGGGTAAAGTCTCGAACCTAGTGTTTAGGAGTTACTGTTAGAGTTTAGTATGCCATATAAGAGTTTTGAAGGTCAGTTTTGGGGATCAGCGTTTTGGCTTCAGAGTGTCGGGTTTAGGGACTGGGGTTTTGGGTTTGAAGTCTTATAGAGGTGTAGGGTTTATAATTGTTGGTGTGGTTTACGACACACTCTACATAATTCAAGAGGTGTCCCTGGAATTCAGTTGGGCTGTACGATCGATTATGGAAAGTCCAGGAGCCTGCTAAAGTTCTCTAGCTTAGCTGGCCTCGCCGGGTGCCTGGTCCAGTCTAGGTAGGGCAGTCAATCGAAGTTTTGTCTACCTTAGTGCAATCGTATATTTATATGTATAATAAGATATGAAGTAAATAGCATCGATCCATGCACATCCTCCTAATAATGAACGCCACTCAAGGTGTGGATCCTTCCCAGCTGCAACGAGATCGGATGTGTTGTCGTCTTCGCAATCAGAAAGTTCCGGGATAGATTATGGTGTATTTGTGGTGTATGTATTCAAGGACTATAACAGGCATTGTAGGCAATAGCTGTCTATGAGGTTGCAGAGGACATGTCTAGTGTACTTTTGTGTGGTAAAGTATAAAGATAGGCCTCTTCATTTGTCTCTCTTTAACTGCAAGTGGGTCGGGACTGGCCATCCGGCGATGTACTAAGTGGACGATAAGAGGGATTTGGGCGGTATGTACCGTGATTGGTGCTACAACACTCATGAAATAAGCTGTGCCCTACCTTCTGCATCAATTCTAAGATCTCTTCGATATATAAAAACCTATAGCCCTCAAACTCAGACAATACAAAAGCCTGCTTGCAACCCCTTGCAGAAACAATAATTCCCAAACGAAAAGAAACATCTCAGCCAAGTCGATAACATGAAACTCGTTGTTGCGTAGATCTTTAGAACTAATATAGGGGCCTTGATAATTAGAATAGGGTTTTGGGGCCCATTATACTGTAAATATGATAAGGAACCCCCAAAATAATATTGATAGTTATTCAGGCAACTATATTAGGGGGGGCTCCAAATACCTGCGATTTTAAGAATCATGACGGGGTCATCACCTACCGTTTTGTAGGGTTTCTGGGGCTACAGGTGATCCATGGAGAACCATCTATAGTAAGCCTAAAACCCTATCCCAAAGGCTCCAAGGATTCTTACTGCTTATAGTGTATAGACACTAAAGAACAAGTCGTACACCCGAACCCACACTGGGGAAACAAAAACAAAACAAAAGTTGGTGCGATTAGCTATATCCTAGCCCTTAGCTGCAAGCCCCAAACCACCCTCCGACCCGCAACCACAAACCCAGGGCACCTTCACCTTCCAGCCTCTTTGCGACAGCATCAATGCCGCTGCTAAGCCAGCGGGACCTGCGCCGACCACAACGGCCTCGGTGCAGGGTTTAGGGTTTAGGGTGGTGCAAATCCCACGGGCTCCATAAATACTACTAATCTGGAATTATAAGGTCCCAACACCATGATGAGCATGGTCTTTGGGGGCCTAATTCCATCATGTCATCATGGTCATATACTACTATTCTGGAGGTAGGTCCCCAAAACCCCATAATGATGACGATGGCCTCTTTAGGCCTAATTCCACAATGGCAGTATATATGGAGCCTCTGGGAAGGTAAACCTTAAACCCTAAACCCTGGGAAGGTAGCCCAAATGATCGGCCTTTTTACGGGGGTATAGAAGGAAACCTAAACTAGACCCAAGAGTAACCTAGGAATTAAACGGGTGCATTTTTGGTTTAAAGGGGCTTGTAAGGGAACCAGGACCCTAAAAAAAGGGAATAAGGGCCTACTCTAGGTCCTAGTAGTACAATCAAAACCTACTTGTCGAGCATGGCGGGGAACTAAAGGTTAACCTTTGGGAGCAATTGTTTGGGGATTATACATGGGTCATAGTACCCCAAAAGAGATAGAGGTTACCTACTCTACTACGAGGATAAGTTGTTGGTAGGGCTCTCGAAATGGTTACGTAGGATCCTGAAGTGATGAACTGAGCACTGAAGCCTCAAGACCCTCTTAAGCCCTTGACTTGATAAAGCCCCCTTGTAGAGCCCGCATAAAATCCTCTTGTAGAGCCCCCATATTGCCGGTAAAAAACCACTATGAGACCCTCTTAAGCCCTTGATAGAGCCCTTTTAGGGTTTAGGGTTTTAAGGTTTAGGGCTTAGCCCCATAATGCCGCTACACATCCCAAACGGATCTGTTTAGGGTCGCAGCCTGACAACCTAAACTGCAGTACCGGTCTATTGGTTGCCTCACAGTTTCTTATAGTATAGGATCTTAATCATAACGTAAGTCACGAAAAATGCGGTACTACATAAAAGCGTCTAGGTAAATCCTGTGAACGCTGTTCTTGGAAGAGTTCGGGTCTTAGGGTGCACAGTAACCCAGACCCCCGGGAGGATCCAAAAAGTAGATCCCTTAATGGGGGTTCCTATAAAGTACCCTGAGTAGTAAAGGGCCCCAAATTAGGGGATCTACTTTCTAGATCCTCCCGGGGGTCTGGGAACCCCATAACCTGGTGTCTCAAATCCTTCCGGGAGAGGCGGTTCGCAACAGTCACCGAAGAGCAGGCGTGTCTATTGTTGTTGACTCTTACTAAACCCTGAATTCCTCAAGCTCTAAGACTCTTGTAAGACCTACGAAAGTCCTAAAGGACCCGCTCAGTAACCTTTCAAGGAACCCTGTAAGGAAAATGAACCTGGACCCTACGACACTGAAGCTTTAGTAGGCCTAAGTCTACCAGGACACCCAAGGCAATTATGATTATGATTTCGTATTGTGGCTTGGGAGGATGGACTGGGTAAACTATGGGTCTGGATTTAAGACCCAGACCTTCCAAAATCCATTGATCAAGGAATATACATAATATACCTTAAATTACAAGAGGATCCCTAATAACTATGACTTAAGGTATATTCCTTAATTAAGGGATTTTGGAAGGTCTGGGAAGATGCCTAGGATTTACCACTCAAAGCCCTTTTGCAGCTGTCCTGGCCTCCTGCACACCACCAGTGGCTTCTCCGGTCGCGGTCAGCTTGCAGCGCCGACCCCTGCCAGTCACTTGATGGTTGGGTTCACAGACAAACGTCTTGTAGTTGCAAGGCGGGTTTAAGAGTTATCGGGATTTTGGAGCTCGTTTGGTCATTCACGCGCAGAGTGGTTCATGGACGGGAAGTCATGAGGGATGCTATGCAGCTGAGGGTTAAGGAATTGAGGTTGTAGCGTTCAGGGACCTGGGGCTTAGGCTCTAAGGGGCAAGTAGCTCAAAATGGGGGCCGCTGTACATGACGTACATGAAAGCTATCTGCCTATGGACCCCACCTACTCTCGGACCTTAAGGACGAACTGTCTCCAAAAACGGCTCAAGGTTATACTTGCCATAATAAGGCTGCAACGCAAAAGTACAAGTATCAAGATATCAGATCCCTTATCGTTAGGGTCATTTGGTCGTTCAGCCCTTCAGGTAAAACCACAAAGCTCGTCCTGGGTGCCTAAAAACATCCGAGTTCGTAGCTTCAAAAACCTTGGGATTAGTGTCCAAATTTGCTTTCGCTCTCTGCGAGAAGTTGTGCCGCATTCTGAGCCGATGCGTCTAACTTCTAAACAACGTGCGGGACGATTTGGAAGACCCTAAGCCCTATATAAACCCCTTATGAAACCCTAAGGCCTTAAAACAAAAAAACAAACAAACCCGAACGGCAACCTCCGGATGCTCGATGCCGTTGCCAGGGCCACGGCAAAGGCGCCCGCGCGACGTGACGTGAGGCAGTGTGGCCTTGGTACTAGTGTTGAGAGAGCTGGCGGTTTAGGGCTGTGGGTTTTCGGGTTTATAAGATTTAGGGCGTCAGGTTTAGGGTATTGTCTTAACTAGGGTGTTGCGTGCCGTCGAGGGTATGGACTTTCGGGTTTGGGGGCTGATACGGTTCAGGGCTGCAGGTTAAGGCTTCGAAGGACTTATAGGGCTTATTCGTATACAGTTTGGGGTTGTTTGCTTATCGCCAATTTTCTCGAGGACTCTCAGAGGGGCTATGGTAATGAAGGGCTCTCAAGTATTCTCAAGGCGTACCGACAAAGCATAAGTTCCTTTGCGGCCACTTCCAGGAGCACGTCGGGCTGCCGAATTTTATGCGCACATAAAGCATGCATTTTTCTGAGATCCCCGTGCCTTTAGGAGAGGCACATATAAAAAACAACACAACGAACCACAAGTAACCCAAGCAAGTGCCGTAAACCGTGCAGGCCTAAATCCTGAGCAGCCCATCTACCTCGAACACACCAGCACCCCAAAGCATCACTCTACACTGAGATACTTATACTACCCTAACATACCATAACGGTCAGACCGAGTCAGACCCCAACCCCTGAACCCAAATCCGAACCCTAGAACCCTAAACCCCTGAACCCTATCACCCAAATCCGCAACTCTGAATCCCTAAACCCAATCCGAACCTTAAAACCCTCAACCTCTAAACCCTGAAACCCTTATACCTGAACCCAAGGACCCTAAACCCTAAACCGAAAACTGCTGAGCCATGAACCCGACTCCCAAGCCTGAACCCTAAACTGCAAGCTTTCTGAGATAGACAGACTCTATCTATCTACCCTTTAAGGGATCTATAAGGGTTACTATAGGGGATCTATACTGGGCTTTTAAGTAACCAGGGAGAAAAAAGCATAAACTTCTATTTCATAAGGGTTCCTTTAAGAAAACAAGTATTAAAGTGCGGTACTCCAAAGCCCAGCATAAGGGTTACTACAGGGGATCTATAAGGGCTACTATAGGGGATCTATAAGGGTTCCTTACCCTAAGGGTCCAAAGGACCCAATAATTAGGTACTTGGGTTTAGGGTTTAGAGCTAAAGTTACCCCTACTCTGGCAAGCCCTGAAGACCCAAAAGACCCTACCCTAAGGGTCCAAAGGACCCAATAATTAGGTACTTGGGTTTAGGATAGTAGTTATGTAGCCCAATATTATGTACTTGGACCCTTAGGGCTATCTATCGATCAATCTATCTATGCGTATGTGTATATATATATGTATAATATACGGCCCAAGAAACTTCAAGTTCTCCCGATGGCTGAGAAACCTAAACCCATCGAACCCTCCAAGTTCGTGTCACGCAGGCAAGGCTCTCCCAAAACCGTCCTTATGGCCCTTAATACAGGGATTTGGGGTATATTCGAGGGTAGTCGGGGGGGGGTCTAGGTAAACCCTAAACCCCTAAACCCTAAACCCAGTCTATGTAAACCCTAAACCCTAAACCCCATAAACCTTAAAACCCCATAGATCCCTTAAAGGAACCTTTATAGTATCCTTTAAAGGAAACCCTAAACCCCCACCCTAAACACCGTCTCATGCAGGCAAGGCTCTCTGACACGTCTCCTCTTCGCCCCCGGGCCTTTCTTGCAGGGAGAACCTGCCAGTTGGGGTTTTGGGGCTGGGGGTTTACCTGGACCCCAAATAGCCTACCTTTTTAGGGTTCCCTAATATGATTTCTTTATACAAGTCCTTAAAGAGGTAGTTGGGGTTTGGGGGCTTAGGGTCTAGGGCTTAAGGGGATTTAGGGCTTAAGGTTTAGGGCTTAGTGTCTAGGGTTTAGTGGGGTTTGGGGCTTAAGGAATTAATGAGGTCTAGGGCTTCGGGTCCAGGGCTTAAAGACTGCAGGTTTAGGGAATAGGTTCTAGGGCTTACGGACTTAAGGCCTAGGGCTTAGGTTCTAGGGCGTAAGGTTTAGGGTTTAGAGCTAAAGTTACCCCTACTCTGGAAAGCCCTGAAGACCCAAAAGACCCTATCCCTAAGGCTCAAAATGGCCCAAAAGCCTTATATAGTATGGTCTTTGGGCCCAAAAGCCTTACTATATGAGTCCTTAGAGCCTTAGGGTATCTGTAAGAGGGCTTGACTTCTTGTATCCCAACCCTAAACTCTAAACCCTGTAGTGAACCCCAGAGAGTTGGAACGTGGATTAAGGATGATGAGTGGTAGGATTCCCTATACTTTACCATGAGGGCACGAGGATAATGATGTTCCAACTTTCTGGCTTCCACTGTAAACTGGGCTTTTAAGTAACCAGGGAAAAAAAAGTATAAACTTTTATTTCATAATGGTTCCACTAAGAAAAAAGTATTAAAGTATGGTACTCCAAAGCCCAGTAAATGTAAGCGCGGCCTGCTGTGAGGCCGAACGAAGCCCAGACTTCCGCGCGCTGCTCACGGCGAGGTCGGCGGGCAGAGCCGCGGGGGAAGTAGCCAAAGCCATGGCTTCAATTAGGGACCCTAAACCCTAAAGGCATGGCTTCAGTTGCAATGTCACGATGACTGTCCAATCGGCTTGGAGTGAGCTTTACATATATATACATACACACACATCATGTGTGTGCGGATGACCATCATTATGGAAGTGTTGCGGGAGCAAAACGATGATTTTGCTGGGACGGGTCTTCCCTCGTCAGTAAGTATGGATGACACGGCATGTACGCATGTATGTATTATATATGCCTGCACGTACGTACGCATGCAAAGACATACACGTGCCAAGCAACTGTGCATTTCTACCTTCATCCATACACACGCATGTTTGCAATGCCAGGTTTCGCGGCTTCGATTTACATGTGGCCGTGCTGCAAGCCAGAAGCTGGGTGCCGAAAGATGAGTTGTATGCGTCTTGAACGTCCGAAACCTGCAGCCCTGAGCCAGCATTCCTAATTCCACAGTCCAAGTATGCCCTCAGCATGCGACGGCTGTAAGGAATATCAACAAATGTCATCCCTGTTCCAGTCTCCAGGTTTATAGAGTGGACAGTATATAATTGGGGCTACCTGGAGAATCATGGGACTTAGTAAGGTTATAACTACAACCAAGGTACAAACAGCTATAAGTGTAGTTACCGTTCTTACAACCTTCCTTACTAAGTCCCATGATCCTCCATGTAGGGCTTCATGGTACTTGCCGAGACAAGAAAGACGGAGGGGCGGCAAGTTCGAAGATGTCGGGGCCCGGGGTATCAAGGTTAGGTTCATTTCTTTGCGGATTGGTGTGATTGAGCATGTATGTTTCAGGGTTCATGGGGGATCCTGACTGACCCGTGAAGCTAAGGCGCTAAAGCCTACGCCCCTAGCCCCAGCCCCTAACACATACACCCTGAACCCTAAACCCTAAACCCAGGGTTTTTCTGTATTCAATGAATTCCCTCTTAGACCACCCAGCAGGATCAAGGGTTTACGCCCCCAACTACACTCTACCATACCCTAAACGGACCATAAGAGAACAGCTACTTATTACTATAGTCTCCCTTGTAGCTCATGTTTCGGGGGGTAGCCAACTTTACGGTTAGGATCCTGCAGTCAAGAATCGGTTTAGGGTTTAGGGGTTAACCAAAGAACTTACCTTTGGTTAGTAGGGAATGGAAGAATGGTAGTAATAGTACTTAAAATTGTACCCCATTCCTCCATTCCCTACTAACCAAAGGTAAGAGAAAGGAAATACGGTGGACGGGCTGGAGAGTATAGGTAAACCCTAAACCTGAAACATTGAACCTTCAAACGGAAAACAAACTCTCACTGAATGTCAACCTCATCACAAACCAAAAACCCTAAACTTAATCCCGAAACCCTCATTTAAATTGCAAGGGCCCGAACACAACTTGCAGCAGTCGGAAAGCCCGTTGGCCACTGCGAACCCGAAAGAGCTACACCCCAAGCAGTAAGCCCTAGTCCTAAACCCTAAACCCTTAGACCCCAAACCCCTAAAATACTCAAACCCTAAATCGGGGGACTTAGTAAGTAGGTAGTAAGTAGACTTATAAATACCCTAAAAGGGACCCGAATTAATTGGGGTTATGGTACTTATAACTCTGTAAAATAACTACTTAGTAAGTCCCCCGACCCTCCAAGTAGACCCCAACGCCCTACCTGGGGATTCAAAAACCTACTGTTTTAGGGGTTACACCCTCTATTTAAGGGGTCATAACCTGCTATTTTGTAGGGTCTGGGGATACAGGTAAACCAGAAACCCTAAACCCCTAAGCTTGAGCCCGAAACCTGACACTCCAAGACCCTATGTAAAGTTCAGGGTTTTCAACCCTGGAACCGCAGACCCGGAACCCTAAACCAAAAGCCCGAAACCTGACACTCCAAAACCCTAAACCCGTAAATCCCTTCATAGCACCCTTATAGACCCCTTTAACGGGACCTTTCTGGCTCCTCCCTTCAAGGAACCTTTTAAGGAACCCCAAAATCCAAATCAAACCTAAGCGCGGCCTCAGACATCTCCTCCTCTTCCGACTCCTCTGCACTTTATGGGGTTTTCAGGACGAGACCTCCTGAAACAGTGCCCGTAATTATTTAATACAGTTGACTTTAGGTTGATTGAATTTTAATTTAGCTGTTATTAGAAATCTATAATACGACCAAGAGACACCAGGACCGCTACTATTATGACATGGCATTAGGTATCCCAAGACCATGATTCGCATAAGGCATAGAAGGTGTTATGACACTGGTTTCTTCATTTATCAGGGCCGCGTAAGCTTTAAAGCTTGGAGGTGATTTGACTTTGCTATTAGAGGACTGGCATGTAAGCTTTGGATCAGCATATAGTTATGATGTCCTCGTCCTGTTAACGCAATTATCTCGGGAAACAATAATTAATGGGATTATTTTGAGATTGCAGATGGAATCGAGGCACTCAGGCAATCAAACACGCAATGGACAAACTGGGAAAAATACGGGATTGGAATCCCGTGGCATTCTGACTTCAATGTCTCTCCGATTTGGTTGGAGGGTGCACTTAGCATCTGATGTTTTATTCCATTGTTTTCCCATAGTCCCCGTGCGGCCCCGATCCATCTCTTTTTTTCTCACATTTTTGGTTCCAATTTTTAGTTTTTGGTTCCGTTTATTTTCACATTATTTGTTCATTTTCCAATTTTTCCAAATAACTCAGGGAATTTGTGCTTTTCCCCGGATGGAGGCCCTTCGGACGGAGCCCAAATCCCACCCTCACGCAATGGAAAAGAAATGGGACAAAATCAAACTCAGAATGCTTGTCCAGGGTGGTCCTTCTTTCAACCTGTCGCCCCTGATGCCCTGGCCCTTGCATTGTTTGTTTGTGTTCTTTTGATTTCTTATTGTTGTTTGTCCAATGTTTGGTTTAGTTTTTTGGTTGTTTTGCACTCCCTGGGTAGGTCCTGGTCTCGTGTTTTGATTCTTGGTTCCCCTATTTTTCCATTCCTCTTCAATTTTTATTGTTCGTGGTTTTCATAGAGTTATCAGGCGAGGGATCATCTTAAGCATATAGGGCTTGGGGGTGACTTCTCCCTCAGAAGGACATGCCGCGACTACGACACGACAAATAGATGGGCTTTCGCTCCAAGAACACAGTGGCTTTTTCCAAACATACAGATCTCGAACACCTAAACAACACTGCCTCCGTCGGCTTCGGGCTGGGCCGACAAACCATTTTTGAACAAGCGAACAGCTCCACCCCTCCTCCAGTTTGGAGGGTTCCTTTAGCGGTTTGGGCTTCCTGAAGTCTTCCCTCAAGGGCTTCAGACAGGTTCCTCGCCCGAAGGTTTCTTCGAGCGTTCGTTGAAGGGTTCTTTTTGGAATTCTCTCCACCTCCTTCCACCTCCCGTGGACGGGGTGCCTAAACCCTAAAACCTGCACCCGGTGTTTGGGTTCCTAAAACACCAGGGCTCCTCAATCTGAACCCTACACGCCTAAAGCCTACACCCTTTTAATGTAGGGCCTGCAGAATTTGAGTAGGCTGTTGAGATTATTTTGCATACTTACAATCAGGAACCCTAAGGAATAGTATCGGTCGCTTTCAAGGCCTCTATATTACCCTCAGCTCCTAACCCAAACACCTGCGCCGCTGTATCAATAATGGAGAACGTTTTATGGCTTACCGGCAAACGTCTGGTCTAGAACCCTAAACCCTAAACCGTCTAGAACCCTCTTGAGATCCGATGAACACACACACAGAGCCCTATGTATTCAAGGGCCCTATATAGCCCCTAACTCCAACTCATAAATCCTGAACCTCAACAACGCATGCACTCAATAGTGGCCAAAAGAGAAGTTTCTGTTAAACTCCCATGTTCTTCAATCCACATAATCTTGTCAATAAAATCATTTTTTGTAGACCCGCATAGAACCCTATACGGGTCATACAAAAGTAAGCCAAACAGAACCATTAACTGCGAAAGGTACAAACTTCAACTTCGAACGTCAAACCATCCCAAAACCCGTGTATCTAAGAGTCAAACGCCCATATACCACCGGACAAGCTGAAAGGACCAAACGACCTTTACTATAGGCCCCACGCCTTTCCATATTCCTTAGTCTGGACTTTGAAGTTCGAAGTAACCAAGGAGAAAAGTATAGACTTTTGTTTCATAATGGCTCCTTTAAGGAACAAGCCCAAACAAGTATGGTACCCCCAACCCCAGTAACCAAGTGGTATATGATTTAAGGTATATTCCTGAATTAAGGGATACATTTATTACAGTAGGGTCCGTAATCTGATTTATGGTATATATTCCTTAGATGCGGGATATTACCTCACTATTATAGTAGGATCCCTTATATGACTTAATAGGGCATATTCTAAACCCTAAACCCTTATCGATCCCTTCAAGGAACCCTTAAGGCATATTCCTTGACTAAGGGATGCAACTTATTACGAAAGTAGGTTTCCTAGTATGACTTACAGACTGCTTCAAATATTTTAAACCCTAGAGCCTTATGGATCCTTATGAAGGAACCTCTTTACAGAACCGTTTGAGGTATATTCCTTAATTGAGGGGTATAACTTATTATAGTAGGATCTTTAATATAATTTAAGATATACTCATTAGTTGAGTGGGATATAAACGGCAAGGTCTATGGTCGTCCGCTCCTCGACCCAAACGAAGCGCGCGTCGGGCTCGACGAAGGCTAAGCAGCCACTCAGGTGGGTAGAGTTGTAGGGCTCAGGGTGTTGAGGGCTTTGTTTTGGGTTTTAGGTTGAGGTGTTTTAGGGTGTATGGTTTTTTAAGGTTTAGAATTCAAGGTTTCAAGTTTCGGGTTTTAAGGTTGAGGCTTCAGGGTTTCAGGAATCTGGGGGTTGGAGTTCTCGGGCTCAGACTGTCACCAATTCAATTCCAGGCATGCGCTATGCCTATCCTGCACTGCTAAGCTTTCGCTTGAGTGTAGGAGTTTAAGCTTTCGGGGTTTTCCAAACCTGCAAACACCTCATGCAAGGTGCTCGGGCTGAACCAAGTCCTCAAGAACCAAGCAATGCTATGCCCTAAAGTTGGGAAACGAGGCCCAAAACCCCAGTTCTAACTCTCCACACCTTAATTTGCATGCCCTAACCCTAGCACTCTACGCAGTTATTGAATAAACGGTGATATCCTGAATAACCAAGGGGTCCGTGTTTACTGTCACTGCGGAGTTCGGTTCCAAAAGACCATCTTTACGATGGTTTTGGGGGACCTGATTCCGTAATAGCAGTATATATAGACCCTCCAGGTAACCTACAAGGTAGTATCAAGCGGACACCAAGATCACCCTAACCCCTAAACTAAATCCGATCGCCATAATGCCCTTAGCTTCACCTTGAACGCTAGACGTCTCGCAGCACCGTAGCCTGAACGATGTAGGGTTTTAACTGAGAGAAAGCCCGAAAGTTTTATGGACATCCTGGACATCCTCATTTTATACAAGTGTTTTTGTGTGTGTGTATGTATGTATGTATGTATGTATGTAAATATGCATATATATATATATGCTTATTTACATACATACATACATACATGCATACATACCCACATGCATATATTTGTATCGTTATGTACATGTACATGCACATATACATTTTGTAGACATATGGGCGGTGTTCAATATTATTGTTCCTGAGGTTGACCTAAATGCGGCAGTAGTTGTGTGACGCCTCTTGTGGAAAAGAGAAACACTACCACTACAGAATTCCATGTTTTAACTTCTCGATTGCAAATCTCTGAAGTGTTGCTAGCACGGGCCACATCTGTGGGGTGTGGAAGGCTGGCCCAAGGCTAGTCTTGATGACTGGAAATTTTGGAAAGGCTTCCGACCCGTGAAGTAAAGGAGTAGGAAGTAAGCATAATTTCACGAAGCACGCTCTATTGCACACGTTCCGTTTCCAAGCAGTGAGCTCCTTCGTCCGCGCATTCGCACCNAAAGGCTTCCGACCCGTGAAGTAAAGGAGTAGGAAGTAAGCATAATTTCACGAAGCACGCTCTATTGCACACGTTCCGTTTCCAAGCAGTGAGCTCCTTCGTCCGCGCATTCGCACCTTCAGCCTCCTTGGCTGCCTGCTGGAGCCAATCATCCTTGCCATGTGCCTTGAAGTAGGCGTCACGGCCAGCATTTCGCAGGGGTTGGCGCTCAGCTGACGTCAACATGGTTCAGTGAAAAGTTTCCTAGCGCTGTGCTAGAGCGCGCCTAGCGCGGATTGCCCATGTTATCACACATTTCACATTGTTTGCCTCAGCTGTGATGGCAATGATACATGATGCTTATGTGAATGAAAAGAACGTTGTTGCTTGCGAAGAAGCTTCTTCAAGCAATGCGCGATTGGAGTGACATCGTAGTTCGCAGGAGGTTAAACCCTGGCAACAGCAGCAACAGCAGCAGCAGCAGGAGCAGTAGCAGTTGCTGTGGCAATAACAGCAGTAGGAGCGGGAGTGGGAGTGGGAGTGGGAGTGGGAGTGGGAGTAGGAGTAGGAGTAGGAGTAGGAGTAGGAGCAGGAGTAGAAGTAGGAGTTCAGACTACGAGTAAGAGTAATTTTTGACACTCACACTCGGACAAAGCCTGGCAAGGTCTGCAGCGATACTGGGTCAGATGCGTTAAATATCACAGCAGATTGGTTTCATCAACTGTGTCAGGCTGTCAGGTACGACGTGTTCGTAAGCCAGCAACAAGTATCAACCATAATGTGAACATCATACTGACAGCAGACTTTCCCTGGGAACACTCGTCCTACGACCCACAAAGGCAGTTACGGACCCAGGGATAGGAGTATAGAAGGAGTAAATGGTGTACAGACTTATCATATACTCTAAGCTAGTAATTTAAAAAGATCACGAACCACTTGCTATCTAGATCCCTAGCGCCAGGCTAGCGCTGTCCTCGCGCCAACAAGGGGATTAAGGAACCCTAGTTGCGTGACGCCTCTTGTTGTAAATAAAAATATAGACCTCAACCATTAAATAGGTTGTTTTGTATAAACTTCGCGACAAGGTATTTTGACCACTGCCCATATACATACACACACATACATACCCTAAGCCCAGCCCCTAATCCGTTAAAAGATAGAACTTAAGCTCCCCCATACCCCAAAACCCCCGTAAAGCTTACAGCCAAGTCCCTGAACCCTGAACCCATGCCCCTGAGAGTGCCATAAACCCTGAACTTACAAAAGCTGGGATCCGGACCGGGTGGTCGAAGAGCCTTCGCCTAAGAGGAAGGTCGGGTGGGGGAAGGGAGGGCTTAAACTCGGAGCGAGAGAGGAAGGGAGGGGAGGGAGGAGGGGAGGAAGGGAGGGACCAAACTCCGGGGTTTTGGGGTTTAATTCGGGTATAAGCTTTGGTGATCAGGATTCTTTGGGCTTGAAGGTTTAAGGTTTAGGGTCTGAAGCCCTAGAGCCTAAATAATCCATATAAGCGCTAGCTTAACAGCAAAAGTAAACAACCCTGCCGTGCAGAAGAGCCCGGAAGCCTAAACCCGCACACCTGCAAACAGGGTCCCTGAAATAACCCTTGTAGAAGCCCCGTAGCCCTTCGCCCAAGAAACACCAAAAGCCGAGCCGGGCTCCAGGTCTGAACCCTCAACCTATTGAAACAACATGATAAGCCCTTTTCGACCCGGCAAAACCCCCAGAACCCTGAACCCTGTACGTTGAAATATAAACCCTAAACCCTGAACCCCAGCCGGGTGCCAGGCACATATTCCCGCAGGCAGAAGAAGTGCCAAGAGCTGCTGCGCTCGACTCTGGGTGTCGAACGGCGTCGGCTGTCGAAGCAGAAAGGGTTCAGGGTTTAGGGTTTAAGGGTTTAGGAGTTTAGGGGTTTAGTGTTTAGGGTTTAGGGCGGGGCTATAAGGATTTGGGGTTTACCTAGACCCCACAACTACCCCCAAAAAAGACCATAAGAGCTCTATTCTATTTCAGGGAGATTCGCGGGATTTGATAAGGCTGTAAGGGTTTGGGGTTTGGGATGCAGGTTTAGGGTTTAGGGTTCCTTTTACGGTTTTAGAAGCTCGAAGCAGGAGAGTGGGGCTTCTATCGGCTCCTACACAAGTTTTACAAGCTGTAGTTTAGGGTTTAAAGTTCACGGGACGGGTTTGGGATAGCAAACTCCTTAAGTCCGAGTATGAGACCGTATATATGGGTAGTTGTCAAAATTATGGTCCCTTTTTGTTCGAACAAATTATACGTGGTTTCCCCGAACAAATGACTGCGCTTCGCCGCTTCTCGGCGTCGTTCTTGCCCCTTTTGCGAAGACGTCGACGTCAATGGCATAGTTCTGAAGTATTGGAATCTAGAATCTAGGAATCCAGGGATTCAGCCGCTTGGGTCAAATTGAACTACTCATGGACCCTAAGGAAACCTCATTTTTAGAGCCCCTTGTTATGCTCTCCCTATATAGCTCCTTGCCCTAAACCTTAAGCCCTAAGCCCCAAAGCAAGGTAGGGTAAGGGGAAGTCGAGGGTTGACACCCTGGGGTTTATGGGGCTTGGAGCCTTCGTGAGTAGGGCTTTCATGGCGTAAGTATCTGGCGAAACGAGCTTTCCTCCTTGCAGTCAATTAGGAGGCGTTGGGCTTCGGGTTCAGGGGCGTCGGGCGTAAGGCCGGGGGGCTTTGGGCTAAAGGCTTTTCGGGTTTAGGGTCGGAGGTGTCAGTGCGTGTCTGATAAACCCCGAAGGTGCCTCTGCGATGTCCCTTTAAGGGTTGAGGGTTCACGGTTTAGGTTACCATAATTTAGGGCTCCATTAAGGGTTCTATAAGGGTTTAGGGGTTAAGGAATTGAGTTTTCTTCCAGAGCCGTGCATGAAAAAGTCTCTGAAAGCCAGCCTTAACCCCGAAATCCGCGAACTTCACACGCCTGAACCCCTCGCTTAAACCCTACAGTAGAACCCAATACTCCTGAACTCTGTCACCTCAGCTTTCAAACCCTTAACCCTCAACCTTGATTTCTAAACCCTAAACCCCTAAACTCTAAACCCCTAAACCCTAAACCTCAACCCCAAAAACCCTTAAACCCAACAGCCCTCAACCTTGACCCTGAAGGACGAGATGAGGTTGAAGAGTCTTTTGTTTAGGGTTTAGGGTTGAGGGTTTAAACGGTTTAACCCTAACCTTAACCCGGAAGAACCTACCTTTTTAGGGCTCCTTATTATGATTTCCTTATATAAGTCCTTAAAAAGGTAGGTTCCTCAGGGTTAAGGAAACCCTAAACACTTATGGTATGAACCCCCACAGGGCAAGCGAACCTGAAACCTTTGTAGCCTTCTATTTCAGCCTGAAGCCCCAGATGCGGGGCCCTTATAGATCCCACATAGAAAACGTTAAAGGAATCCGAAAAATTCCCGAAGCCCTAACAGATCCCACATGAAAACCCTTAAAGGAATCCGAAAAATCCGAAAAAAAAACCGACAGGCCCTTACCACTATGGGCTATTAGACCTTAAGGGTACCTTAATCTACCCTTAACAGGGTCCTAATAGGGATCTTTAGGGTCGAATAGCCCATAGTGGTATAGATCCCACATAGAAACCGTTAAAGGAATCCGAAAAATTCCGAAAAAATCCGACATAAGAACCCTTAAACGACCCCGAAAATCCTTTACTCTCTTCTTCAACAACCGGGCCCCAAAAAGTTCAAACTTTCTAAGATAGAGCTAATATATAAGGCCAAAAAGTTTAAAGTTCCCCCGTTCAATATCTAAGTTTAAAGCGAATCGCAAACCCGACCTGGCCTCTTTCGGGCTTGGCGCTTTCGGATCTGCACGCAAAAAGCTGGGGCTTTAGGATTTAGGGCCTTAGGGTTAAGGGTTTAGGGTCTACCTGGACCCTAAATGATTTCCTTATATTAGTCCTTAAAAAGGTAGGCTATTTGGGGTCCAACTAGGGCGTACTACAAGGGGTTAATGATTGGAGCAAACGTTTATCGATGCTTCTATGCTGTTTGTCCGATACTTACAATAAGGAGCCCTAGGGAAAAGTATTTTGGACTATTCTGGCCTCCATGTTGCCGCCTGAACCCACAAACTGCCCGCATACCCTTTCGGATGGCGAGTACCGGAGTACATACAGTAGAAACCAGAAAGTTGGAACATCATTGGCCTCATGCCCTCAAAGTATAGGGAATCCCAGCATGAGTCATCCTAAATCTGTGTTCCAACTTTCTGGGGTTCACTATACTGGTATCAACCCTGAACCCCTATGTGGAATCAGAATAAAGGCGGCCTCAGGATGCAGCTTGGTTACTTGCCCGTTAAGGATGGAGGATGGTGCTTGGGTTTGACGATTGTTTAGTTTAGGGGTTTAGGGGTTTAGGGTTTAGGGGTTTGGGGTCGGGAAATGGGAATTAGCAGAACTTTCCTGTTCAGGGTGACTCCGGTTTTACGGTTACAGGGGTGGATTCTGGGGATTAGGGGTTTAGCCTGATCAACCAATGCACCTGTAAAAGCAATATTGCCCGCAGCACACACATTACGCGAGTTTCTCAATTCTCTCGTCATATACCTTGGTTGCTCCTGAAACCGTCAACCCTAAACCCAAGCATAAGCTAGGTGTTGGTTTTAACAGTTCCCCAAAATTATCTGTAATTTACGGCTCTATCTATATTAAGCAGTATAAGGGATATAATTTTTTTCCAACTCGATACCTGGTAAGGTAAGGGGTTTCAGGGGTGCAGGGGTTGGGCTTTTGGGTCGGATGAGTGCTCGGGTTGAAGCTGACAATGCTACAAGGTCTATTTGGAGGGGTTTAGGGCCTACGATACGTGCTCTTTCGAGATCAGGGTTTAAAGTTCAAAACTTGGGTAGTTCTCTAAAATAGGGTCGCTTTGGGGGGTCCTTTTTATAAGGGTGCCGTACTATGTTGGGGACCTAAAATGCTGCTGGGCACTGGTCAGCTGATGCCCATGATGCTCGCTGGCTGGTTGACCCAGGTGACAGCTGCAATATTGGGGGGTTGATGCTGCCGACGCTCGCACAACGTTGGCCCTGCCCAGAACCACCTGCAACATCGCGGCAGGGTGCGACTTTTCAAAGTCAGCCACTGGGGTGGTTGATGCTCATGATATGGCACAACTGCAGCAATTGGGCGACTGATGCTCATACCGCTCGCTGCTGGGCATACCTTGCCGGAACACCGGTGGGGCTGATTGTCATGGTGCTCGGTGCGCCGTTGGTCCGAGCCTCGGACAGCTGCAAAACGGTGGCGACTGATGCACGTGATGTGGCACAGCTGCAGCAGTTGGGCGACCGATGCTCATGATGCTCGCTACTGAGCGCACCCTACTGGGGGCTAGTTGCAAACACCGGCGCGGCTGAGGCTTATGATCCTCGGTGCAGGGTTGGCCATACCCTCAAACAGTTGGCACCCTGGGCGGTTGAAGCTCAGGATGCTCGTTGCAGGGTTGGCCCTACACTCAAAGATCTGCAACACTGGGGCGGCTGATGCTCATGATGCTCGGCAGGGCTGGTGATACCCTCAAACAGCTGCAACACGGAGGCGGCTGATGGTCATGCTCGGTTAGCCGCGGCAATGGAGTGGCGCCTGGTGCTCATGATGCTGCAAATGTCCATGATGCGGCTGATGTTCATGGTGCTCGGTGCAAGGTTAGCCCTCCCTCAGATGCGGCAGCACTCGGGCGGATGACGCTCATGATGCTTGGTGCAGGGCGTGTCCAAACCTCACACAGCTGCAACACTGGGACGATTAATGCTCATAATGCTAGGTACAAAGTTGGCCCTACCCTCAAACAGCTGCAACACTGCAGTCACTGGCTGATGCTCATGATGCTTGGTGCAACGTTTTCCCCACCTTGAAACGCGGCAGCACTGGGGTCGGCCGATGCTCATGATGCATGATGCAAATTTTCCCCACTTGAGAGAGATGCGGCAACACTTGGGCGTCTTATGCTCAGGATGCTCGGGGTAGGGTTGGACCTACCCTCAAACAGCTGCATCATTGAGACGGCTGATGCTCATGATGCTCGGTGTAAGGTTGGCGCCACCTCAAACAGCTGCAAACCTGAGGCGGCTGATGCTCATGATGCTCCGTGACGCTGCAACACTGGCGCGGCTGATGCCCATGATGCCCCGCAGGTTTGGCCATACCCTCAAACAGCTGCAACACTGGGGCAGCTGATGTTATGATGTTCGGTGCAATGTTTTTCCGCCCTCTGAGACTTGGCGACACTTGGGCAGCTGATGCTCATGATGCTCGGTGCAGGCTTGGCCGTACCTTCAAACAGCTGCAACATTGAGACGGCTGATGCTCATGATGCTCGGTGTAAGGTTGGCGCTACCTCAAACAGCTGCAAAACTGAGGCGGCTGATGCTCATGATGCTCTGAGACGCTGCAACGCTGGAGCAGCTGATGTTCATGATGTGCAGTGTTTTCCACGCTCTGAGACGCGGCAACACTTGGGCAGCTGATGCTCATGATGCTCGGCAGGGTTGGCCATGCCCTCAAGCAGCTGCAACACTGGGGCGGCTGATGCTAATGATGCTCGGTGCAGTCTTGGCCGTACCCTCAAACAGCTTCAACACTGAGGCGGCTGATGCTCATGATGCTCGGTGTAGGGTTTGCTCTGCTGCAGCACTGGGGGCGGCTGATGCTTATGATGTTCGGTGCAATGTTTTCCACGCTCTGAGACACGGCAACCTTGGGCAGCTGACGCTCATGATGGTCGGCAAGGTTGGCCATACCCTCAGACAGCTGCAACACCGGGGCGGCTGATACTCATGATGCTCGGTGCAAGGTTAGCACTGCCTGGAAACGCGACAACACCAAGGCGGCCGATGCTCATGATGCTCGGTGTAAGGTTGGCCCTACCCCCAAACAGATGCAACACTGGGGCGGCTGATGATCTTGATGCTCGGTGCAACGTTTTCCCCACTCTGAGACGCGTCAACACTTGGGTGGCTGATGCTCGGTGCAATGTTTTACCCACCATGATGCTCGGCAGGGTTGGCCCTGACTCCAAACAGCGGCAACAAGGCGGCGGCGGATGCTCATGGTGCTCCCTGCAAGGTTGACCCCCTACCTTGAAACGCGGCAACACTGGGGCGGCTGATGCTGATAATGCGAGATGTGGCAACACTGGCCCAGCACCGTTTTCACTACCTTGAGGGGGGGGGCAGCTGATGCGGGGGACGGGATTTTTTCAAACCTGCAGAAAATGGGAGTTTCCGAAAATAGGGGCCCTTATTTTGGGGTCCTTATAATATGGATCCTACCATTTAGGGTACTTTTTTGAGGGTCCCCTATTTTCGGAAACTCCCAAATCTGTGGCATGCACGGCATGGGCTTTCAGAGCTTCGGATTTCATCTTCGTGGTTATAGGCTTTAGGGTTTCTAGGCTGTAAGGTTTAGGGTTTAGGGTTTAGGGTTTCTAGGCTGTAACGGTTTAGGGTTTAGGGTTTAGGGTTGTAAGGTTTATGGTCTTTGATTGAGGGTTCTTGGCTTCGGGCTTTCAACTATCAGGTCTGAACGCAACAATATCTTCACTTTAAGACCTTCGGGTTCTTGGCTTAGGGTTTTGCTTTGCGGTCTGGCGCTTCGGGTTTGGGGCCAACTCCTGGGCCGGGTAATGTTTAATTATACTTAATGCATAAGCTTGTCGGGTTTAAGGTTTCGGTTTTGGGCTTAGGGTTTGAGGTTTAGGGTTCAGGCTTTATGTTTGGAGTTGTATCTACTTGCTGCCACCCATTCGCGGCGATTAATTTAAGTTTCCTGGGTGGGCTGATGGTGTTGGGTAACGGCCGTCTTTAGCGTTGGATTTAGCAGGCTACAACTTTACAACCACCCTACCCAACCGCGTGAACGAACCGTCCACCCTAACCCTATAAACCCTATAAACCCTAAACCCACTAAACCCGCAGTCGGACAATGTAAACCTGCAGGGGAAAAAGATGGAAAAGGTTTGGAGTTTGGAGTTTAAAACGCTTTTGAAGGGTTAAGGGTTTTGGGGATTACGGTTGAGGGCTGATGCCATGCAGTACCTTTTTGGCAATCATGTGTGGGTATTTCTCTCGGGGCCCCTCGAAAGATTGCGGCACCCTTTGATTATCAAACCCTAAAATGCAATGCAAGTTATTCATTTCGAGAACATGCACGAGGAACCTCGGACGCAACAACTGAATTGACTTGATTATGTACTTATGGGGGTTTCCGAAAATGGGGGACCCTAATATAGTACCCTAAATAGTAGTATCCTTATTATAAGGCTATAATTCGGAAACTCCCATATACACGTCAGGTCTTGGAATCATGGGACTGGGAAAGCTGGATTATAAGCAAACTGACTGCTTGGCTATAAACGGCCATATGCCTACTAAGATCCCCGACTAAACCCTAAACTTAAACCCTAAACCCTAAACCCCTAAACCCTAAACCCGAAACTAAAGCAATACCGCGGGCCTCGAAGATGGAACACTGAAGCCGGAACAACGAACCCTCAACCTGATTCATACGGTTTAGGGTCCTTAACTGGGCTTTTAAGTAACCAGGGAGAAAAAAGTATAAACTTTTATTTCATAGTATGGTACTCCAAAGCCCAGTTAAACCCCACCTCGATCTCCAACTACCCATCACTGTAGCCTGGAAATTCCGTCTAGTGAGAATACAAAGAGTACTGGCAAACGTTAAAACACCCATCCAAACCGCAAGCCCTAAATACCCGAAACCCCCCCAAACATTACGCACCTTAAACCCTAAACTACAGTAACCGTTGCCTTTTGCTTTCGGCGAAGACTCCGCATCATCATCCACCGGCGGAAGTGGCGGAAGTTGTTCCAAGGCCTCGACCTTAAAAGGGCTCAGCGTTTGGGTTCAGGGCTTTGGGGTTCTGGTGAAGTTGGGAAAGTGGTGTCGACTAATATAGGGGCCTTAATAATTAGAATAGGGTTTTGGGGTATAGTATACTATGATTATAACAAGTACACCCCAAAAAACAGTATCGGTAATTATTGAGGCCCCTACATTATTGTTGGGAGGGATTAGCGCTTCGGGGTTTGGGGGGTTTTGCGTTTCCGGAGTTTAGAGCTTCGGGCTTTAGGATTCTACGGTTTAAGGTTTGGGATAAGGGTTTAGGGATTAGGGGTTTGGGATTTTACAGCTTAAGGTTTGGGTTTAGGGTTTAGGGGTTTTGGGTTTTACGGTTTAAGGTTTGGGTTTAGGGTTTAGGGTTTTGGGGTTTTGGGTTTAACGGTTTAAGGTTTGGGTTTAGGGTTTGGGGTGTAGGGGCTTTGGGTCTAGGGTTTAAGGGTTTTGGGTTTTACGGCTTAAGGTTTGGGTTTAGGGTTTAGGGTTTTGGGCTTTACGGTATAAGGTTTGTGTTCAGGGTTTAGGGTTGAGGGCTTTACGGTATAAGGTTTGTGTTTAGGGTTTAGGGTTGAGGGGTTTTGGGTTTAGGGCTTAGGGTTTAGGGGTTTGGGGTTTAGGGTTTAAGGGTTTAGGGTTTACGTATCATAGTCAACATCTGCGTGCTGTGCGCATTTAGTTCAAGAAGGCCGGAAGACCCGTTAAAACAAATGATCACGGGTTTAGTTGTGTTTAGCCATCTTTTCCTCTGCCTGGTTAGGTGTCAGAATGCCACGTTTGGCTGAGGGATGGTTCGGGGGCAAGACCACACAATAGGACCTGAAGCCAACCCCTTTGACAAACCAACACAAGTTAAAGACCACACTATCACCATCCTCGCTCCGAGTCTGGAGTACGGAGATATCTCAACGCACTCACAACCACATCCGAACTGCCAGGGCCTCTGCCTAAACCCCCGAACCTCAGCATACCCACTCCTGGGCTACAAAGAAGAAGACTTCACCCCACGTACCAGCAGCCGACCCCACATGCGGTCGCCCAGAAAGTCCACTTAAGCTTTGTGCCGGAGTCCAGAACAATGCCGACATAGTTGCCGCTCCTCAACGCGCTGCGAGCGTCCTGCACTGGTATTGCCGCAGCATACTGTGCCGCCTGCTTCAAAGTGTACGGGATTTCAAGCACAGAAGATGCTGGAACGAAGCCGTCGCAGGCGCAACTGGCCACCCAGGTCAGGCGTGCTTGGTTGCCCGGCTGGGACCACATAATTAATCGGCTGATTCGCCCTCCGAGCGGTTTCGGTTTAGGGTTTAACTTTAGTAACTGTAGGGGTTTGGGGTTCTGGAACCCTAAACCCTACACCCTGGGTTTTGCCAAAGCAGTCCCACGACCGATTGGGCAAACCCATACTTTCAGGACCTTCCCTGAACATTAGGATGAGAGGGGTTTGCTAAACCCGAAACCCGCAACTCTAAAACTTAAACCCTACCTAGACCACCCAACTGCCCTTTATTGTAGCCCCCAAGTACCTCTTAATGTGAAGTACTAGAGCCCTTTAAAGGGTACTTGGGGGGTCCTGGTAAACCCTCAACCCTCAAACCCCAAATGCTGCTTACTGCGCAAGTTATGACGGCTCTGAGCGCTCATGCCTGCTGTGGAAACCGCCTGCTTCAAGCTCATATATAGGTAGGTTCAGTAGAAGCTGAAGAATTACCACTATCATTTCTTAGGGCGGCAGAATATAAGTATACTACGATAGAACCCCAAACCCTATTCCAACCATTAAGTCGGCTATACGATGAGGGTTTAACGGTGCTTGAAACTTCTGTATGCTTCGCGATTCGGGGATTCAAGTGAAGGGGGTTGTGGGACTTGCGCCGTCCACTTTAAACCCCGTTCATATACAAGCACCCAAATCTGCGGCCTGCGCACTGGGAGGATGGAACCCCAAAACTCGATTGATATAGCTCAGAATAGGGTTTTGGCGTTTATATTTGGAAAGAACTACAACAAGGAACCCTGAGGAATACTTCTAGTGATTTTTCAAGCCCCTATACCATACGTACAAACCCTGAACATCCCTCAACCGTAACTAGATGAAGCCCAAGCCCAAGCCCTTATGCCGAGCAACGATGCTTTCGCGGACGAGGGTGTCGCTTGCCATTTCGTATTGAACAGCATCGTCCAATGCCAGCTGAACCTAGGATGGAGTGGTTTCAGTGCTTACAGAGTTGAGTCTAGGGAGCAGGGTCCATCATATCGCTGACATCTTTATTCGCATGATAGCTGCAATGTTGGCCCCCTTAATGCTGATGATGCTCATGCCTTTGTGAACCTTATGGTGGTGATGACCATAGTCAGAGAACCAGATAGCAAACACAGGAAGGGAAGTAAAGCCTGAACCCAAAGCCATAAACCCTAAACCCCAAAATCAGGCATCTTCGCTTGCAGGAAACATGTCTGCTCTTGCTTCTCTTAACCCTGACGTTTGGGTTCAGGGCTTAGGGTTCGAAAGCAGGGTTCTGCTGGACCCAACTCCGCTGCACGTCTTAGTCAATCTGAAGCTATCAGCACTTTGGACCCCGAGAAAAGCATCTATACATATTCACTACCCCGGTGAGTCTAGAGTACTAATGACTAAAGCAAGAAGAAACACAATTCCGAAAGAGAGCCCATGACTAGCATCCCTAAACCCCAAACCCTAATCCCTAAACCCTTCCATGAAGCCCCTAAGTCTCCACCGTATTATACACTCCGGCAGCACCAATCTGAAGGCAGGAACTGGGCTTTTAAGTAACCAGGGAGAAAAAGAAAAAGGTATAAACTTGTATTTCATAATGGTTCCCTTAAGAAAAAAGTATTAAGGGATGGTACTCCAAAGCCCAGGGAAATTACCCACAGTCTCCAATGGATCAGGGCATGGGTTCAAGGGTTTCGGGTTCAAGGTTTGAGGGTCCAGGGCTCGGAGCTTTAAACTTCAGGTCTAGGGCCTAGGGTTTGGGGTTGCAAGAGACTTTGACCAACAAAACTAACCCTAAACTCCAACCTAGAGCCCCCAACTCCCCTCTAGAGACCCCCGAATACCCTCTAAAGACTCTATTAAGGACCATAAGGGTTCTATTTCAGGGCAAGACCCAGCTCCAACCCTAAACCCTAAGCCCTAAACCCCAAGACCCAGCTTCTTGCATGGCGCGACACCAGCACGCCACAAGCGGCGGTCCGGATTGTCGGATGATTAGGCGGAGGCCCCTGGAAATGTAGGAGGTTAATTATCTATAGTCCTAAAGCTGAAAAAGGACAAATATTTTAAGGCTTTCTGGCCCAAAGGCCATGCTACATAAGGCTTTTGGGATATTTTGAGCCGTAGCATAGGATCCTTTCACAATAAGAGGGAATTTTTGGTTGAAGTAGGACAATAGGTTTAATTAAGTTGTAACAGTGTAACACCTGGTAGCTTGGCTTATAGGGTCTAGAGTTTCGCCTTCGCGTGTAGGGTTTAACCGTTTGCAGTAACGGCTCCAAAGTCGGAGCATATTGCAAAGCATCACTTGGCCGGTGTGGGCCTAGACCCGAAACACCCTGCAACCCCAAACCCTCAACCCTTCCAGATCCATTCTCAGGCTACAAACCTTTACAAACCCCTCATGAAATGCAAGCTTTTTTGTTGGACCTTGGCCATTCCAGGCTGCGGTCCGCGAATTTCTGATCCTTGAGATGCGGTCTGCGGTCTTACGACGTCGTGGCAGACTATACTCCTTCACCCATTCGAGAACCTCGTCTAACTTGCCGTTGTACGATGATCGAGACTCATCGGCGCCCTCCATGAAGTGCGGCTTGTCTGAGCTGTCGAAGTCATGGAAGCTGTGCAGACGGTCGCCCTGTCCGCTGAAATGTCCTGAGCTGCACTGGAAAGATCAGAGGAGTTTGATTCCGCTCATCTGCTTTGTGTTGAGCCGGATGTGTTCGTTCTGAATTTGGAAGCATGTCATGATCTCTTGGCCGTCAGCCCCAAGAGTGGTTCTGTAGCCCTTCTCGCTGGAGAGATTAGCTGCTGCGACACCCACCAACAATTCCTTTGAGAACCGTTTTGTGAGGTCTTCGAGTGCCGATCGCGCCATATGAAAGCGGGATGGCGTCTGGATTCGACTCTTCGATCCACTATTGTCCCAGACTCTCGTGGCATAGCTGTTGCTGAGTTTGATACAAGGACCATGAGGAGCAAGCCTTTAGGGTCTAAGGGATAGGGTTTAGGGGCCGTGTGGTGCCCGTCGCCCATTACTAGTAGTGCCCTGTGAGGTGCGGTGCCACGGCTACGGGGCAGTCGCCGTTCGCAGAATCTCCGGTGAGGAAAATTTGAGCGATTCCAGAACGGGCTCTAGCTTGTGCGGGAGTCATATAGGGTCTCAGGCTACGAGTTTCATCGGGTGTTTGGATGCGAGAGTACAAAAGTTGCTAACGAGATCCCTTCAAGCAACCCGGATTTCGGCAAGCTTCTTACCTAGAGCTCTCTATAGAGCTCGTTTGTTCGTCTGCTGTCCTGATATCTTTGAAATCAGCAGTGCTACAGGGTGTAGGGTGCTGTAGATTTACAGAGGTAGATCAAGTTTTTAACTGTTTATGGAAGTTTATGGGGTGTTATGTGGCTATGTAGGGCATCTAATTGGGTGCATAGACGTTTTTAAAGGGTTTTAGGGGGATGTAGACGCTAAGGACTGAGCTCTGGCGATGTCGGGATCCTGAAGCCTCAGGTGTGACTTCGGGTGCTGGCGTGCATAAGGGTGCCTGCGACGGGATGTCCCCTAGAACTGCACGCGCCGGCCTAAGGCGTGAACCCGGAGGTTAAGAAGAAGACTATGAAGTGTGGAGAATAAGTCCAACATTGTCTCCGTAGCTATCATCCAGTTGTCTCAGCAAAGTTATAATGGCAAACCTTTATTCACAGGTGTTATATAGCACTATCTCGAGAAGATGAAACGCCATGTACCCAAGCAAAGGAGTCCCAAATGCCTCGTCGACGTAAAGGCTCTTACCGCGCTCCGGGTCAGGCGCCTGAGTGCGTTCATTCGGGCGGGATGAGGGCTAGGTTCCTGAGTACGGCTTTGTATTAAGGGTACCCTTTTTCCTAACATTCAGCCTTTTAATAAGGGAACGTTATAAAAAGGGCAAAAGGGTACTACTCGGGATTTCGGGTTCAGAGCCTGCAGCTAAGAGTGCGGCGTAATCCCTGAACTCTAAGCCGATCACCAAACATCCTCTGCTTGGGGCTGAAGCCCCGAGCCCCTCCAAATCCAACCGGCTTTGCAACTGTAGGTAGGGTACAGTAGAAGCCAGAAAGTTGGAACATCATTATCCTCATGCCCTTAAGGTAAAATATAAGGGATCCTCGCACTAATCCTCCTAAAGCCATGTGCCAACTTTCTGGGGTTCACTATAAGGGTTTAGGGTTTAGGGTTGAGGATCTCACCGGTTCAACTAGCCTAAAAGCCTCACACAGCATGGCCTTCGGGCCCAAAAAGCCTTTAAATACAAGTCTTTAGAGCCTTAGGAGAGACTTCATTATAATCTAAAGGCCTCAGCAACTGGTAGTAGTTTACCCTTCTTATCCCAATCTAATCACACTACAACAGAACCCAATTCCAGTTTTCAATTATCAAAACACCTGAAATACGGTAACCCTACCGTTTTCAGGACTCATAAAAGGAACTCATAACAAGGAGCCCTAAAAAGGTGGGCCAAGTAGGGGTCCAGGTGAACCTGAACTCCAAACCTTGGGTCCTCTGCCAAGCCGCGCGATAGGGGTTTAGGGCTTAGGGTTTAAGGTTTAGGCTAAAGGGTGTAGGGCTTAGGGTGTAGAGTTCAAGGTTTAGGGTTTAAGGTTTAGGGCTTATCAGGTTTGGGGTTAGGTCTGTATCTCGTCCTTCGGGTTTAGTGAGCCCCTGAGCCGGAAGCTTACTGGAAGGATCGGGGGTTTAGGGTTTATAGATGTCAATAGAATTGAGGCGGGGGGTTTACGGTTCAGGGTCTTTAGAGTTTAGGGGTTTAGGGTAGTTACACCTAAGGGCTGAGTGCTTAACGATGCTAGGATTGTATAAACCCCTTAAAAGGTTTAAGGTTGGCTACGCAGCTACTAAGATAAAACTCAGGGTTTGGGGTAGCTATAATTATGCACGGTCGCTATGTGCTTTGGCCAACTGAGCTACTACTTACAAGCATACTTCCATGAACTCATTTTTAACACTCCCATGGCTCAGGGAAACATTACGTATAACTACCGAGGAGCACTCATAAGCGTATCTCCAACGAGAAGACGTATAAAGACACACAGGCCTGCAGGCAAATCGGCAATGCGATTTATATGGGGCTTATCCATCTCGATTGGGTATCGTGGTTTTGACTGAGTTCAACAACCGGCTAAACCCCGAATGTAAACCCACCCTAAACCCTTACCCCTAAATCCCCAACTCTCTCAACCGTGCACCCTGCATCCTGGCTAAACCCTAGCCCTAGCCCTCAAGCCTAAGCCCGAAACCAGCTACCAAATCCCAAAACCCGAATCCAACAACATCAAACCCCCTTAAAACGAAAGCCCGCGCCCTAAAAGCTGCACCCTATGCTATAGATTTGCCCTATACCGAAAACCTCTGCACCCTATAAACCCAGACCTTCCAAAATCCCTTAATTAAGGAATGTACCTTAAATTATACTAGGATCCCTAATATGGGTTAAGGTAGATTCCTTAATTAAGGGATTTTGGAAGGTCTGGGAACATTGAACCCTAAACCCTACACGCAGAACTCAAAGGGCCGGTGCCTGAATTGCATCCAACAGCGCCCTTCGGACCTCTCGGTTTAGGGTTTCTTAGGGGCTGAGTCCCCTAGCCCAAAAAAGGTTAACCTTTTGAATCATGGTAAGATTATAGGAACCCCAAAAGGTTAAAGGTTACCTACTCAGCTACTAGGGTTTAAGGGTTGACATTTAGGGCTTAGGGTTTAGGGTTTAAGGCTTAACGGTTTCAGGGCTCTGGGCTGTGGGATTTCAGGGTTTAGGGTCAAAGTCACAGGCAGCCGGGTCGCAATGATCCTAGCAATCTAGGGCAGCAACAACCAGACTTGCAATGTTACAAGTAGAGCCCTTAAGGGAAAATTAATCAGGCTTCTGTCTTGATCTGGTGGGGAGGCTTGTTTCAAATTAGGGCTCCGTCTGCCGGTCTTTAGGGTACGGATCCCCGAAGCTCTGAACCATAAGTCATATTATCACATAGGTTCACTGGGTCCCTACTCTCCGGCAGTCCCAGAAAAGGCAACACTTTAGAGTTTGGGGGATGTAATATAGAGACCTTAAAAATTAGAATAGGGTTCTGGGCACCTTTATAGTATATTTATAATGAGGAACCCTAAGGAAAAATTTACGTAAATATTTAGGCTTCTACATTCAGATGCCCAGTAACCTAGGAATAAAAATGGCTTTTTGGTATTGGGTAACTTTATAAGGAACCTAGGACTACGAAAAGGGAAAAAAGTGCCGACTGGGAGGCCTAGTTCTACATTAAGGGTGAGGATTCTGTCCGGTCGGCTCGGACCCTCCCCTGCTTGTGTCGATTGTTCGGATTGTGCCAAAACGTTCAGCCTGTGAGCGTGTTGTGGTGCTTATGACTTAGGGGCTGAGTAGCCTAGCCCAAAAAAGGTTAACCTTTTGAATCATGGTAAGATTATAGGAACCCCAAAAGGTTAAAGGTTACCTACTCAGCTACTAAGATGACTGGTGACATGAAGAAGAAGATAAGCCAACGCTGCAGACTGGCCTGAACCCTAGAAACTGGACCCTAAACCCTATCAGCTAACCCCTAAAACCTACAAATTTAACCCTTAAAGGTCAGGCTTTCGGGCTGAGGGGTTTTGAGTTTACAGCTTTTAGGGGCTTAGGGTTCAGGGTTTAGGGGCAGGGTTTGGGGGTGTTTAGTTTAGGGTTTAGCTTAGTGATAGGGGTTTGAGAGCTTGGGTTGAAAGATCTGGGCTTCGGGTTGAGGAGAACGGAGGGTTTCGGCAACCATGGCAATACCAGGTTGCATCGGCGCAGCTCTGCAACGACCCCACGAACGAACCATGTACTGACCCCTGGATCGCCCGAGCACTGGACAGCTGCATCCTGTATGAGCCTGAGGATTGAAAAAACTCTCACGCTTGCATACGCATCGGGCTTGATGATAGCACCTCAAACTTGTGACTCACACCAAACACCGTGTGTCAAACGAGTAACAACTACAGCAAAGACCCACCTGCAGCGATCTCAAGGCAACTTTCAAATAACACACTTCGAAGTCGTAGTGCCTACGCCGTGATTACACCTTAAACGCTAAACCCTCAAATCCTCACATCCTCAAACCCGGTGCGACCTGCTCGTCTTCCCACAACGGCCAGCAATTCTGCCTCTGGAGTGCCAACTGCCTCACCTGCGGTCCCAAAGGGTCAGAAGCATTTACCTGGTAGAATATTAGAATGTCAGAATTTCTACAGTAGGAACTGCCAGTATGGTTTGGGTAGGTATCCCCGACACTTGGGCCCCTTTTGGGATGCAGGCTCGTGTCTTGCTGGTGGAGGAAGGGACACTGAAGAATTTCAGGCGAAGTCAAGACGTATACTACTAGGTATGCTTGAGCATATTTACCTTAAACCCGTGAACCCTACACCTTAATCCTAATCCCTAAATCCAACTCAACATGCATGTTTGGACCTTCGTGAGGGTGCCGAAATCGGATTCACGGTTATTAGTTTCAGGTCTTCGGGCAAATGGGTTTAGGGTTTTGACGGTTTGCGGGTTCAAGGGCGTAGAGTTTAGAGGCCTCGGATTTAAGGGTAGGTTTCGAGGTTTGATGTTTGGAGTTTGGGCCGGCTTTCTGCGGTCGAAAACATCAGAAGATAAAACTAAACCCTAAACCCTGAACCCCGAAAACCCGGCAGCTTAAATCCACAGTTGCAGTTTATTTTTCACCACCAACCCCGGCCCCTGTCTCCAACGCTGGGCCCTTATGCATAAGTACAGGTCCCCAACAGTATAGGAATTACCCGAGTTGAAAATGGAAACAGATTGGGGGGTAAGCTGGAACAGCATGAGAATCACAGGGTGGACAGCAGATTCGAAGGGGGCCCACGCCCCAGAGCAGTCATCACCAACACATCGGTTTAGGGTTTGGGGTTTGGAGTTTAGGGGTCGAACATGCTATGGTGTCGATGTTGCGGCATCCCGACTGCGTGCGCTTCGTACTGTCGATGTTGAGGCATCCCCTCGCAGTTCTGATTCGCAGCCACCAACGGCCGTCGTGCCCTTTTCATGGTTGCAGATGACCCTTCACCCTTACATAATCGTGTCAAGCCCGAATGAAGTCGTAGAGATACCCGTCGCAGCCCAAACCGAAAGCCGTACACCAAGGGCCTAAAACGTAACTTCAACTATGATCTCCCAAAACCCAGAATGAAACCCAACCTTTTATGCAAAGCTTACAGAGCCCTTCTGCGAACTCTTGTAACACGTTGGTACTGCCAAACATCGAAACACTTGGTTAAGCCACATACCGACCTTTAAAACATAAGGGTCCTCTTATGGTCTAAGCTATGCCTGTTGCCTCAAGCCCCACACGCTAGTAGGATATGACCCAGCATTGATAGGTTCTCTCCCTGAAAAAATGGGTCATTGGATTTCAGTGTCGAAGATAGGGCCCAAAAAACAAGACACGGATTTCGGTTTTATGGTTTTCTGGAATTCCCCTTTAAAACACCGTTACCCGAAAACGAACGTGTGTTGTTCAATCGCTCTTTGAGGCCCTTGTTTGGGTTCGCTTAAGCATCCTGGCCTCCATGATCGCCTCCAGCCGTTCGAGCCTCCTTGGCATGGTTCTTGCAGCTTCTGGCGTAGCTGCCCGTAAGGGTTCTGTACACTAAAATGCCCTAAATGGGTTTTAAGGGTTCCTTCAAGGGCTCTACAAAACCTTGGTGCGGTACCGCCCGACTACAACCCTAAGCGCTAAACCCTTAAACCCATAAGCACTAAACCGCTTCAATATTTTGCCGAACCTAAAGACATGATACTGTATAGGTTACGAAGAGGGAGCCGCGTTCTCTCGAATCTAAAAATCTGTTCACGAGCAGCCGTCTTCAGATGTACTTCATCCGATGATGCCCTACCCCTGTCGAGGCATATCAGCACCAGCTGAAAGACGTCAAATCAATATGATTCTTCACAAGCTTGTGTTGTAGTGCTGCATGCTCCGAATCGCAGGCATGAACTCGCGACATCAGCACACCTTCCGTGAGGAAGACGCAATGAGATGGTTAAAGGGTGCCACGACGGAACCAGAATCGTGCGAACTGTTGTTCCACCCCGAAATACTAGTACAAGTATCCGAAACAACATACCGTTGCCTGCCAAAGCGTCGCACAACGGTGTGACAAAAAAATCCTTGGAGAAGTCCATCACCGAATATGTGCGATGCCCCTCCAGATTGAAGCACTTGGCAGCAAAGCAGGCACTTCTGCTCGAGCCGAGCTTTCTGCTGTGAATGCAATTGAGGGGGAGAACCCTGGACATCAGAAAAGAACTTGACCCACCAGAACCCCCTCAAGCAACTGACAATACTTGATAAGGACGCGCTTTAGGGTACGCTTTCTTCCGTGAGGTGCTTTCTAAGCTTACAGGACACTTTCGGTGCGGTTTTTCCGCGAAATTATGACAGCATCTGCTGTTGAACATTTGAGCGGGGGTCACCAGTAGCAGTCTCTGCTCTGTCTGGCCGTCGTGACCAGTTGATTGAGTTGTTCAAAAGTGGCAGCCGCCCTCGCCTGCTGCTCCCACTCCACGTGTGCACGTGGCACTGCGCCCGGCTGGACGGCTTCTTTCGCGCAGCTGCCGGCTGCTGGTCTTCAGAGCCACTGCAGGCATCAGCACCACCTTTTGACTTTTTCGTGGCCGTGAGAACATGGGCGCTTGTCCCTGCACCGAAGCAAGCATGCTCTGCTCGTCTGTAAATTCCACATTCAAGGCACACTGTGCGGCTCCGCATGACGAGACGGCATTACGAAGTCGTGATCTAAATCTTCTGCCGAAGGGCACCCATCAACCGCTTCATGACATGTTCCTCAAACCCTGAACCCTAAACACACCAAACCGCAAATCCGCCCTAAACCCTAAATCCGCCCTAAACGCAAATCCGCCCTAAACTCTAAAGCAACTGCCCAGCTGAAAGGGTTGTTCAGAGTCTGGGATCTACGGAGGCTATCTATGTTGAAAGGCAGTTTAGAGGAAGTAGACCACAGTCTAGAAGCTAGAATAACCGTCAACGCTAAGGCTAAACCCTGAAGCCCTGAAACGCGAAAAGCCCCGGCCCCACACCCTAAAGCCCTGAACTACACTGAACCCCGGAAGCCCCAAACCCTGAAACCCTTAGCCTTAATGAGCATGTTCTAATCCCCTTACCAGGTAACCGGCTTTTCCTCCCAAAATCTGTGAGCGGTGTTACTGGTTTTGCTCTTCTTTTCTACATCCCATACCCTGATCCCAAGTGTTTCTTTGCACTCCAACTATACCGGCAAAGTTGCTCATTGTCTCGGTGGCCGAGATCGCGTCGGACCTCCCACATTCAAGTTCAAGACGACAGGGTCTTGGGTACTTGGAGGATCATGGGACTTAGTAACTAGGGTTATAACTAAGGTAACTATACTTAGAATTACGTATAACCCCACTTAGGGTACTTATAACCTTACTTACTAAGTCCCATGATCCTCTAAGTAGAGGATCCTGAACACTGAACCCAAGGGGCTGAGTATAGTAGCCCAAAAAAGGTTAACTTTTTGAGTCATGGTAAGATTATAGGAACCCCAAAAGGTTAAAGGTTACCTACTCAGCTACTAAGAAACCATCAACCATAAACACACAAATCCTGTAAGATAAAAATCCCAGATTTGGTAGAAAGCTTATAGAACTTAGACTTTTGGATCCGCCTGAAGGTTGCAGCCCTCAAGGGCGGCTTCGGGGCTAAGGGTCTAGGGCTTTGAGGTTCTGAATTTCAGTTCAGAGTTTAGTTTAGGCTCACGCAGAAGTCGACGCCGCTTCTTTCCAGTGGATTGGGGTTCAGGTTGTACGGGGACTTAGGTTTTTCATCCTTCGCCCTAAAACCCAGAATCCCTAAACCCTAAACCCCAAAACCCTAACCCTACACCCCTTTGCCCCCAAACCCCAAACCCCTAAACCCCAAGATTTACGTTTCAGCTGTGAGGCCTTAAGGTCTTTCCCAAAGGGTCCTCGGTACTGACTCAGAAAAGGTTTAGGGTTTAGGGTTTAGGGTTTAGGGCGACAATAGAACCCCTACATTCTACTATATAGGTGTTTTGAACCCTTTGGGTGAGGGTTTTCGTTTTAGTTCTAGAGTCGATCAAACAGGCCGGGCTTCAATGAATGTTTTGCGTCTTAAGGTTTAGGTTTCTGGAATTTGAATTTAGGGTTTAGGGTTTATGTTTCTAAGACATGAGTCTAGGGTTTAGGGTTTAGGGTTATTCTCTGACATTTGCCTGGCTTGCAGAATGATGTGGTTGAGGGATGTTGAAGATTTTAGAGTCTACGTTCCGAGTGGCCCCTTCATAATAAGGGTACCCTTTTTCATACTAGTTGGTTTTGATAAAGGGACCCTGAACGAAAAAGGGCCAAAGGGTCCTACTCAGGACCCTAGGAGTTATAAGAGAGCCTCTGTTCAACTGCTACAGAACGATAACGGAGAACCATATAAAACTTGGTAAAACCTTGCGGAACCCTTGTAGAATCCACATTCAACTGCTACAAAAAGCTTACAACACCAGATAAAAGTCCTGATGTATCCCGTACAGAACACAAAAAACTTGAAGACCCCTTACAGAAGCCCAGCACAAAACATGTATAGTCGAACCCTATAAACAACAACATAGAATCGCATAGAACCCTTTGCTAACCCTCTACAAAACCTGCGAAAACCACCATCCCATCAGTCTAGAGATCTCTCTGCACCTTCTGCAGAAAGTTGTTGCGCTCCTGAGGCTCTTGCCACCGACCCCTCACCGGATCTATGAAATAGACTCGAAAACAGGGTTTAGGGCTCAGGGATTATACAGCTAAGGGTTCAGGGCCCTGCGACCAAACCAACAGCCATAGACCCCAACCCTCCAGTGACCTTCCGAAACCCCACAACGGCTCCTGGCTCTTAAGTGAGGAGTACGACTTGAATTGTGACACAGGGCTTCCTAATTCTTAATAAGGGACCCTCAAACCTTTAGGTAAGGGATGCTGGAAATTCTTTGAGCCAACGTCCTTGCCCAAACTCCGTTCCCTCAGATCTTCCACCAGAACTAGCACCCCGGATGCCCCAAACCCAAGAGATTGTTAAACCCGACTGTAGACTGTAGTAGACCACTGGTTACTACCTAGAGGCTCATACCCTACCCCTTTCTTAAGGACCTAGTTATTTAGTTAGGATCTGTTATATAGAAAAGTAGGTACCCTAAAAAAGGGCCAGGGTATGAGCCTCTAGATATACTTGAGGCCCATGATGAGAAGCCCACGACTCCTTCTTGGGGCAGAAGGGTTCATGACATAATCAAGGTCTACACTGAACCCTAAACCTCTGTGTAGTGATCCTTGTGGAGGAAGCCATGGTAGTAACTTAGGGTTTAGGGTTTAGGGTTTACGGTTTAACCCTAAACCCCAAACCCTAAAGTAGTAACTCTAAGGGCTTCCAGTACTAGAAACCCTCAGAAAACCCTGCAAGACCCCGTGAAAGTAGCCTACAAAATTGATAAGACCGTATACTAACCCTAATCCTAACATTCCTCACATTTTTTTCAATGGCACCTAGCAAGAACCCTTCCCTGCCACAGTCAAGCACCGAAAAAACGAAACACCTGAAGAGAGGTCCCTTCTTTCAGCCATACAGTAACATAGTAGTACCGCAAGACTCCACATAGCCCAAACTACTTAGAGGTTCATGGGACTTAGTAACTATGGTTACAAATAAGGTAACTATACTTATAACTGGTTGTAACCCCAGTTAAGGTACTTATAACCGTACTTACTAAGCCCCATGAACCTCCAAGTAGGTATTGTCTGTCGACTTCCAACCCGGAAATGAGTACGATCGTGTAGTGAGAGTCTTGGGGATACACTGGCACGGCTCATTTTGGTCTGCTTTGTAAGAAGAAAAATCCTAAACCCTAAACCCCAACCCCGAAACCCTAAACCAAAATCCCTCTAACCTAAACCAGAAACCTCAAACGGTCTGGGTTCGGCCGTTTGTTCTGCGAGGTCTCAGGGACTCCCCGGCTTCCCCGGCTGCAGAAGATATCATACCCCCGAGCCTGAAGGGGAACCCTACAACCTAAAGGGTGTAGGGTTTAGGGCTTAGGTGTTTGGGGGTGTGGGGTTGAGGGTTTATGGTTAAGGGGTTTAGGGTTAAAAGTTTAGGGCTTATCGGGGTTTGGGGTTTAGGGGTTTAAGACCTAGGGGTTCAGGGTCTGTAGCAAAACCTCTACTCTGGTGCTGCCGAAAAAAGCTACAAACTTTCAGTTCTATGTGGAGGGGGGGGTAATATAAAGTGTCCCTAAACCCTAAACCCTAAACCCCGTGGGGGGCGGGTACAGTGAACCCCAGAAAGTTGGAACATGGGTTTAGGAGGATTGGTGCTAGGATCCCCTATACTTTGCCTTAAGGCCATGAGGATAACGATGTTCCAACTTTCTGGCTTCTACTGTAATATAAAAGTGTACAGTGCAATCATTCAGCTAATAGGTCGATGAAACCCGTAGAGCACCCAAATAAGAACTTTCATCTGGACCCCTCGGGAAACCTTCCTTCTTAGGGTTCCTAAATATGATTTCCTTGTTTTATATAAGTCCATAAAAAGGTAAGATATTCAGGGCTCAGGTAATTTTATCAAAACCAAAGCCTCCACCACACGGTTGTCAACCCTGAGAAGCCCTTGTTAACCTTAACGCCTAAGCCCCCTTGCAGAACCTCAAATTTAGCAGCTGAGTACCCTAGCCCAAACAAGGCTAAAGGTTACCTACTCAGCTACTAAGCAAAAAAGAAACCCAAGCCGTGCAAGCAGTCCGTCGTGGTCGTCCAGCCACCGGGCAGCGCTGGCTCCAGACTGGTCAGAGGAGGTTTTGAGTTCCTTAAAGGGTTCCTTGTACTGGTCTTACCAATGGCCCAAAGAAACCTACCTTATTCGGGTTTTAGAAAGGTTTCTTTACAGATTTGCATGGGAAGGTAGGTTTTGGAGCTACAGGTAGGGTTTAGGGTTTAGCAAGGCCCGGAGGTCAAGCCGCGTTTTTGGGTTTAGGGTCTGGGATTTTGAGTTTACGGTTCCGGGTTCCGCAAAGGGTTCCAGCACGATCACATGGTTCCGATGCGAAGGACTTAGCACGGTGCAGCCTCGAGCCCATGTTGGCCAGATTCCTAGCCTGCTTCTTTAGGTCTTCATATGAAGATCCCACATATGCACATACACATATACATATAAAGTGTAGATGTACATAAACATACAGGCCCAAGGGACCACATGAACATGAGGATTTCGCACTTTACACCCCAAAGGCGCTCAAGTGATCTTTATGTGGTCCTAAACCCGAAACCCTATAGATCCCTAAAGACCGCTTAAAGGAACACTTACAGGAACCCTGTGGCTTGGAGCCCCGGTAATCAGCGGTCTCTCTAAATCCCACGTACCCCCCCCCCCCAAACCTTGAAGCCTAACCCCCCCTTCCCTTTAACCGTAATATAGGGGCCTTAATAAGGGGCCCATCGTACTATACTTTTTTTATAAGGAGCCCCCAACATAGTGTTGGTAACTATTAAGGCCACTCTACGTAACATCCCTGGTACAACCATTATACAGATGCCTTTAAAGGGAACCTTAAAGGAACCCTATTCTAATTATTTAAGCCCCTATCCTAAACCCTAAACCCTATAGATAGATCCCTTATAGATCCCTTAAAGGAACCCTTAAGGATCCGTTTAATAAAGGTAGTGTTGGTGGTAATTATTTGGGCCCCCGTGTTAAACCTAGGGGCTGAGTACCCTGGCCCAAAAAAGGTTAACCTTTTGAATCATGGTAAGATTCTAGGAACCCAAAAGGTTAAAGGTTACCTACTCAGCTACTAAGAAACCTTCTCTGCCCGAACTTCAGAAAACCCATACACTCTGAACCCTGAACTGGAACCCCCGCGCAACCTAAGTGCGGAAGCCACAGGATTTGAGCCGTGATCTCTAAGAAACCGTTGACCTGGCCTCTTTTCCTTGGAGCCTTTTCGGAGCTTCGATGAGACGCGCCCCAAGGACTGCTTCCCGGCGGTCCTTGGGTTTAGGGTTTAGGGTTTAGGGGTTTAGGGGTTTAGGGTTTAGGGTTTATAGGGTTTAGGGGTTTAGGGTTTAGGGGTTTAGGGGTTTAGGGGTTTAGGGTTTAGGGGTTTAGGGGTTTAGGGGTTTAGAGGTTTAGGGGTTTAGGGGTTTAGGGGTTTAGGGGTTTAGGGGTTTAGGGTTTAGGGTCTTGATTTCTAGGATCTAGAGGGCTTACCTGGACACGAAAGAACCTACCTTGTTACATTGTTTAGATTCCCCTATTATGATTAACTTCTTCTTTATATAAACCCTTAAAAAGGTAGGTTCTCTAGGATATAGAGGGCTTTAAATTAGGGCTGAGGGTTATGAGTTTAGGGTTTCGGGGAAGTTTTCTAGGATCTAGAGGCCTTAGAATTTGTAGAGCTTGGAGCTGAGGATTTGTTATGTTTGAAGGGGGCAGAATGTGTTCTTTCCTTAGTTGCTGAGTTCATAAGCCCCGAAAAGTGTACACTTTCAGCTATTATAGTGGCTAAAAGTGTAAAGTGTATCCACTCAGCTACTAGGTTTTTTGGTGTCTCGATTGTTGATAGCCGCTCAAGTCAGTGCGTTGTACCGACATTTCAGCCGAAAACAGGCCAAGAAGGCGGGCTGTTTAGGGCTTTGGGTTGGGGGTTTAGGGTTTTAAGGCAGAACACGTCCAAGCTTAGCAGTATAGGGGCCCAGTATACTATAATAAGGAACCCCCAAAACAGTATATACCCCTATATTGGGGCATTTTGTTTAGGGACCCCTTTACAGGAACCCTATTCTACTTGTGAAGGCCTCTATATTAAGGTATTTTGTTTAGGGATCTCATCGCCCTAAACCGTAACTCTCAACCCTAACCGCCCTAACCCTCAACCCTAACCCTAAACCCTAGACACCAGTTATAGATCCCTTTAAAGGGACCCCATGTTTCGTTTTAGGGACCCCATCGCAACACAAAAGAAAGCGAAGCCCAGGGGCGACTGCTTCGACCCACTCCTGGAGGTCGAGGACGCTCTCTTGGAGCCAAGACCTCTGATTGAGGGTTTGAGGGTCTGGGCTTTTAAGTAACCAGGGAGAAAAAAGTATAAACTTTGATTTCATAGTGGTTCCCTTAAGAAAAAAGTATGAAAGGATGGTACTCCAAAGCCCAGTTGAGGGTTTGGGGGTTTAGAGCTTGGAGGATCAAGGGACTTAGTAAGTAAGGCTATAGATAAGGTGACTATACCCTCTTGGAGGCAAGACCTTGGATTGAGGGTCGGAGGGTTTGGGGTTTAGGGCTTGAGGGTTTTAGGGTTTAGAGGGTTTTAGGGTTTAGAGGGTTTTAGGGTTTAGGGTTTAGGGCTTTAGGGCTTGGGGGTTTTAGGGTTTAAGGGTTTAGGGTTTAGGGAGCTCCTCGGGTTTTGGGGTCCCTTTAAAGGGTTCTCTAAGGGCTCTATAATACTGTAGGGTTCTACAAGATAGAGGCCCTAATAATTACCTATACTACTTGGGGGCGGATTTTGGGACAGGAGGGCCGTAGGGTTCAGGGATTAGGGCTTGGAGCCAGGTTCTTACGGTTTAGGGTTTAGGGGTTTAGGGGTTTGGGGTTCAGGGTTTAGGGGTTTAGGGGTTTAGGGTTTAGGGTTTTAAATTGAACTACCCGGCCCCAAACCTAGGGTTCCTGTAACGGGATCTATACGGGGGTTCTTCACAGATTATGCAGGGTTCAGGGTTTGGGTTTCGGGTTTAGTGGTTTGGGAGCTCTTTTTGAGGACTAGAGTTTAGGGTTTTGGCTTTGGGGCTTTGGGGCTCGGACTTTTGGGGTTTGGGATTTGGCGTCTAGGGTTTAAGGTTTAGGTTTGGGGTTCAGGTTAGGGTTCTGGCTTTAGGCTTTTAAGAATTTGCTTTGTTGGGGGTGTCTGAGGTATTTAAATGGAAATGCCAAACCCTACTTTATTGTACCGTCTCGGTAAACTGAATTTTATTGTTGACAAGAAAAACCTTGGAACAATAATTTATGCTAGCTTAAGGTGTGGCTTTAGGGTCTTAGGGTTCTGGAGTTAAGGCCAATTAGGGGTTAACTGACGGGTTTTGGGGTTCTGCGATTGTGGGCTTAGGGATGCTCCTCTGACAATTCTACAAGGTTTAAGGTTTCCATAAGAGTTCTTTACGGGGCTCTATAAGTTCATTCATTTGTATATTTATCAACTTTCGAAACCCGAAAATGAAAGTGTAAAAGGGTGTTACGAACATTATCATTAACATCTTCATCAAGCCTGTCGCCATCCTCGACATCGTCATCGTAGTCATTGTAAGATCCAAGGATGTTTTGGCGTAGAAATCGCTCCGAGGTTAAGGACTTTGTTTTCGCGACCACAGACAAACTACTAGGTTCCTGAGTAACCGCTTCATAATAAGGGTACCCTTTTTAATACTATTTTGGTTTCTAATAAGGGGACCCTAAACTAAAACGGGCAAAAGGGTAGTACTCAGGAACCTAGACTAGCTGGGCGTTCGTTCTAGTGGTTTGGACCTGAAGGGCAGCCACGCAGCATGACTGTCTGCAACAGAACGATTTCCTCCGATGACAAAGACACGGCTGCTGGCCGGCATGATGCCACCTTGACCATGCCGCCGCACGTGCCATACGGCCACAGTTCTCGTAGCTGGACTGCCTGGCAACTGCTAGCTCATGCTGTGCAGTCCCAGAGGGCCCAATACCCCTTAATTAAGGAATATAGCCTAAATCATAATATGAGGCCCTAGTTATATAATTTAGGCCATATTCCTTAATTACGGGATATTGGGCTTTCCGGGGTGTGCCAGCTGAGTTTCACTGGGCATTGCCCTGTCACGCGACAAGATCTGCTCGCGGAGTCGGACCTGCAGGACAAACATGCGAAGCCCGCTCATCATGCCGAGAATGCGGTTCTGGCAGCCAATGTACCCAGACCTTCCAAAATCCCTTAATTAAGGAATATACCTTAAATTATAATATTAGGGATCTAGGGATCCTATTATAATTTAATGTATATTCCTTAATTAATGGATTTTGGAAGGTCTGGGTACATGACGGCTTCGGGCTGCGACATGTCGAACCCCTCGGTGTCCGCCCGGAGGTCTTTGAAGCTAAAGCCCTCGCTCTCATCATTCGCCCCAGAACCACCCCAAATATTAAGCTGAGAATCTTCCCAGAGACTCCAATATCCCTTAACTAAGGAATATGCCTCAAATTATAGTAGGATGCCTAATATTACTTAAGGAATTTTCCTTAATTAAGGGATATTGCTGGGTTGGCTCGCCTCAGTGGTTCTTTTAAGGCCATTACAAGGTCCCGACTTTGCAGGTGCATGTGGTCTAAGATTCGGGCAAGATGTAAAGGCAATGATAGATCTCTGCCTTTCGATATCCCTTCATTAAGGAATATACCTTAATTCATATTAGGGATCCTACTATAATTTAAGGTATATTCCTTAATTGAGGGAGTTTGGAAGGTCTGGGGATCTCTGCCTTTCGATATGGGACATCAAACCTACACGCGTTGCACGGTCTGGACGAAACGAAGCCTGCACCGGGATTAGTCGCAAATAAAAATCACTGCCCACGAGGCAACTATGAAAATGTACTGTACCCATTGCTTATAAGGTATTCTTGTGAAAACCGCAAAGCCCAGAAGCCTAAACCCTTTAGAACACCCCCTAAACCCTAAACCCTAAACCCTAAAACCCTATGGTTCTGAAGACCGTAAGACCAAGAAGCCTAAACCTTTTAGAACACCCCCTAAACCCTTAACCCTAAAACCCTATGGTTCTGAAGACCGTAAAACCCAGAAGCCTAAACCATTTTTAACACTTACCATGGCCTGCAAAGAAACCGTAAACGCTCCTGACAAGCTACTACAACCTAGCCTGCCAAAACCACAGTACTGGGCCTTACCTTGACCCTCCAAAACCTACTTTTTTGTAGGGTCCCTATAAAATTCATATTAGGGTTTATAATAAGAACCTACAAAAAAGTAGGTTTTGGTAGGTCAAGGTAATAATTAGAATAGGGTTTGGGGGGATATGGTACTATTATACTTATACTAAGGAACACCCAATATAGTATAGGTAATTCTTAAAGCCATTAAGGCCCCTATATTCACAGCCTCATCGATCCTTAAACCCTGATGCCACACTGACGCCTTACACATCCGAAACCCCAATGCCTTTATACATCCCAAACCTGATGCCCTAAACTGTAAATCCTCAACCCTAAACCCTCAACCTTAAGCCCTAAAACCCTAAACCCTAAACCCTAAAACCCTAAACCCTAAACCCCTAAACGCTAAACCCTAAACCGACTCCTCGGACCAGGGAACCCTCAAGGCCCAATGACTTGAGTTCTCGGCGTGGCGACGCTTGGGGAGAAGATCCGGTGGCACCTGAAGGTAAGTCCCCAGACCTTCCCAAATCCCCTAATTAAGGAATGTACCTTAATTCATATTAGGGATCCTATTATAATTTAAGGTATACTCCTTAATTAAGGGATTTTGGAAGGTCTGGGTCCCTTTAAGGCGTTTAGGGCTAAGGGTTTAGGGTTTAGGGGGTTTAGGGTTTATAGGGGTGTAGGCTCTTTAAGCGGTTTAGGGCTAAGGGTTTAGGGCTTAGGGGTGTAGGCTCCTTTTGAAAGGATCTGTAAAAGGAAGGTATTATGATGTATTCTTGTAAAGGTCAGGTGTAGCGCCTCGAAAATTAGAACGGAGTGGGGGGGGGGGGGGNAAAGGTTATTAAAAAAGAAAGTGTTTTGTGTGTTTTTTGGTAAGGGTGGGGGTAGAGCCCGGAAAAATAAAAGGGGGGGGGGGGGGGGGGGGTACATTAGTATTCCAGACAAGTATGACAAGGAATTTGGTTAAAGCTTCTAGATGACTCCTTTAAGGGGCTTTCGACTTTGACGCTAGGTTAGTTGAAGGAATCCTTTACACTTCCTAAACCCTAAACCCCAAGCCCTAAACCCTAAAATTACCCTAAACCCTAAACCCTAAAAGCCCTAAACCCTAAAATTACCCTAAACCCTAAACCCTAAAAGCCCTAAACCCCACCCTTTACGGATTGAACCACACTTCCTCCAAGGTGTCCTTGGCAGGTCCGGCTCTTTTAAAGGTTTCTCTGGAGCTTCGGGCAGGGTTCCCTACAGTAGAAGCTAGAAAGTTGGAACATGGCTTTAGGAGGATTAGTGCTAGGATCCCTTATACTTTACCTTAAGGGCATGAGGATAATGATATTCCAACTTTCTGGCTTCTACTATAAGGGGTTGAGGGTTTAGGGCTTAGACTAGAGGGTTAAGGGTTTAGAGGGTTTCTTAGGGGCTGAGTACCCTAGCCCAAAAAAAGTTAACCTTTTGAATCATGGTCAGATTATAGGAACCCCAAAAGGTTAAAGGTTACCTACTCAGCCACGAAGTAGAGGTTCGGGCAGGGCAGGGTTCCCTAAGCGTCGCAGGTTCCATCACGGCTTCCACGAAAGGTTTAGACTCGGATTTTTAGGGTTTTCCGAGATGGGGTTTGTTTATGCTTTCAGGATTCCGGGTGGGGATCCGGGCCTTGGGCTTCGCTTTTTGGAGAATTTCGGGCTTGGTGTTCTTTACAAGTGCCCCCCAAAAAGGTGTTATCACAACTTCATAAAAACCCTAGAGACCCTGAGTTTAGGGTTTAGGGTTTAGGCTGAACATTTCAGCCCTTCCAAGGTCTTGATGAAGTTCAAAGCCTGATAACACCGCTGCAGAACCTCACGAAACCACCCTTTACCCGAATAGATTATGCTAGGCTCCTGAGTAGCCCCTTTGTAATACGGGTACCCTTTTTGCTACTGTTTGGTTTTAATAAGGGGGGCCTAAACCCAAAAGGGCAAAGGGGTACTTCTCAGGAACCCAGTGTGTGTTCTTCATCGGTCGAGTGCCTCCTCCGCCTCCGCCCGGCACCTGCCAAGCTCCAAATCTGCTTGAGGGGCTCCTTAAAACACGGTTTCTTAGGGGCTGAGTGCCCTGGCCCCGAAAATGGCTAACCACTTCAATTATGGTAGATTTATATAAACCTCAAAACGTTAAAGGTTACCTACTCAGCTACGAAGGTTTAGGGTTTAGGGTTTGAGAAGTAGGATCCGGTGAGCAGACCACGAGATGAACTGAATGTAGCTTGCCCTAAGGCTCAAAATAGCCTACAAGCCTTTTATAGTATGGTCTTTGGGTCCAAAAGCCTGAAAATACCAGTCCTTAGAGCCTAAGGGTTAGCTAGCAGTAGAAAGCTTGATTCTTGCTCTAGAGCTGATCTAAAATCTAAACCTGTGGATCCAAAAACCTACCGTTTTCAGGGTTAGACCCACTAATCGAGGGGTCATGACCTACTATTTTGTAGGGTTTGGGGATACAGGAAAGTATCAGAAGAACAGACTTACGTTACGAATTCTGCATCCCTATTATAGTAACCCCGGGTCTTAAGTGGAACCCTGCTCGTTCAAGGAATGCCTGGCTGCCAGGGAACTACACCCTGAGCCTCGGACGGTAAACGCCAACAGCAACACCTTTCTTACAGAGGCCCGAACCCAAGCCCCTAAACCCTAAACCCTGTTTCGGGTTTAGGGGCTTAGGGATTAGCCCTTAGTTAGGGTGTTTGTCACGGATTTTAAGGATTGCGGGCTAAAGTCAAGCACGCGGGTTGGAGGTCTTGTAGTGGAACATCTTCCCAGCCAGTGCCGCCTCCAAGGCGGCACAGCATGAGGCGCCTTGCTTCTTTGCCTGCTTCGCTGCTCGGCTCTACAATCTGTGAATGCACTCCCGGGCGTTGCTTCAAAGGCCGGGAATCTTCCCAATCAATCTCTTCGTCACTCGAACAATCTGTCAGACTTGATATTGTGGATACTGTGGTTGCACTTGTGGATACTGTGGATGCACTTGCCGAACGGGCCAGCACCTGTGGGTATTGAGTTTAAGCATTGTCCTGCTCCTGCAGGGGAGCAGTCAAGTTGAAGAACCGACTGGCCAAAGTTTCACCCGCTACAGCCTAAGCGCATGTACGGACGAAGTTCTGAACACGTTGTCCTGATCAAACCAAACTTGGAGAACCTACAAAAGACCCGACATGGTTTTCACACATCACTTGCCTCGGCTTCCCGCGCACTGACTCTGTGTCGCCTTCTGAGTGCTTGGGTACTCACCTTTAGGGTTTACGGGTTAGAGGTTAAGGGTTTCAGGGCGTAGGGGTTTAGGGTTTGGGGTAGCATTGTGCATGTCGGAGTCTCGGCAGAGGCTGTGCAGCCCCATCTCAGGAAGTTGAGCCGGCAGCATGTGGTGCAAAGGGTTGTCTTTCTAAGTCCTATAAAACCCTAAACCCTGAACCCTAAACCCTAAACCCTAAACCTCAAACATCGGGAGTCTACTGTCATCATCTTTGGCAAGCAAACCTTCTCTGCCCGAACTTCAGAGAACCCATACACTCTGAACCCTGAACTGGAACCCCCGTGCAAACTAAGTGCGAAAGCCACAGGATTTAAGCCGCGATCTCTGAACCCGAAGCCCTAAACCCTAAACTCCTAAACCCTAAACCCCTAAACCCCTAAACCCTAAACCCTAAACCCTTAAATCCTTCAACCCCAGAGACCGACCTTCCTGAAGGCTGGAACCTTCAAGCTCTACCTACTTGTCTTGTCGGGTATCATGGGGAACCAAAGGTTAACCTTTTTCATAATATAAGGATTATATAGGGATTATACTACCCCAAAAGATTAAAGGTTACCTACTCTACTACTAGCTCTAAATCCTAGCTCATTGAACCCATACCCACTTGTCCAATGTCCTAACGGAACTAAACGTTTACCTTTAAGGGTATGTAGGGATTATCGTTCCCAAAAAAGTAAAAGGTTTCCTATACTCTACCAAGCAGAATCTTTTGGAAACCTTGAAACCCAGACCTGCTACCAAATAACCTGCCAAGTGGTGGCTATGACCTTCTGATTACAGGATATCGGCTATAACCCTTGAAAAAGTAGTGGGATATTGGATCCAACGGGAACTCGTGAGTAGAACCAAAAACCAGAAAACCCCATGTAGCCCGTATAGAAACGCCAAGAACTCTTCTGGAATCCGCAGTCACCATGGATAGACCCTAAACCCTATAGATCCTTGTAAGGAACCCTCTAGATCCCTTTAAGGAGCCCTTTAAGGAACCTCACTTACCAAGTCCCATGATCCTCCAAGCAAGCCGGGTGGTGCGGTGCCTGCAGTTTGGATGCCCGGCCGGAAGCGCGAGCCTCTCAGGGCTTTATTGTGTCTTGAGGTCTTGCCTTTAGGCTCATACCCTACCCCTTTTTTGAGCTACCTAGTTTTATGGTTAGAATCTGGAGTTTAGAAAAGTAGGTATCCTACAAAAGGGGTAGGGTATGAGCCTACAGGTAGGGCGTCAAGTCCGGCGACAGGGTTTTGCAAAGTGGGCCAGGTTTAGGGTGCAGGGCTCATTTTCCCAAGGGGTGCAATGTAGGCGCTTGAATAAGTAGAATAATAGAGAATAGGGTTTCGGGGTATACTATGATAATTCTACGAAGGAATCGCCAAGGAAATATTACTAACAGTGCAGACTTCGATATTAGGCGAGAAGAGGTTGCGGGCCGGGGGCCTATAGGGACTGGGTAAGGGAACTGTTGGCAGCTAATAGGTCGATTTAAGGATTTGGATTTGCGGTTTGGGTTGGGTCAAGGCTCTTAGCCTGCGAGTACAGCAGAAGACACAGACAAAGCTTTCTGAAACTTACTCTTGGCTGCACACCATATCAACACCTTATCAAAGCTTCATGAAGCTACCTATAGAACTGTGCTGTTTGAAGCTTTGAGACCCAAATTGAGAAATGACGATCTTGATGCATACCAACAAATCTTGTGGTCTTAAGGGCCACATGGGCAACTGCCTGTAGTTTGTACTACGGCCCGAAAAGGAGCCAACAACAAAATAAGTACTCTGAAGATGCACTGAAGAAGGTTTGACATCTCACCCCCGAAACCATAGACCCTTAACCAAAAACGCTAAACCATCCCAAGGAGCCATCTTTGCATGCTCCAAGACCCTGGTTTGAAATCTACCTCGAACTGGATCTTGCGCCCCATGCGGTCCGGTGTCAGCTTGTACTTAAGGATGGGTGCAGAAAGACCAACCCGTACATCTTAGCAGTAGCCCCAAACCCTGTGAAATAGAAGGCTTCAACAGCTTCTAACCTGAAACCTAATCTTAGAGCCACGGGTACATCTCAAAGTGCGAAAAAGCTTAGGGGCTGAGTACCCCCCAAAAATGGTTACCCTTCTCAGTTATGCTATAGCCTTGCATAAACCCCAAAAAGCTAAAGCTGGTTAAAGGGTTAAAGGTTACCTACTCAGTTACTAACGAAAAGAAGGTTTAGGGTGTACCCACAAAGTCAGCACAGCGAGGAAAGCTTCAGTGTGTTAGCTTTCAAGCTGTGGATCATGGCTTGGACCCGTAAGCCCTCAACGCTAAACCGTAAACAATCAACCCTAAACCCCCAAACCCTAAACCCCTGAACGCTAAACCCAGCATGCCAGGTCTTCTGCTGACGAACTGGAGGACGTCGGATGCTTTGGGCACGCAGCCAGCGACATATCGCATCAGGCGGAGTGCCCTCTCCGCATTGCACGTCTGCTCGCGGTTTGAACACATACTCAATGAGACTATAAGAAAGCACTGTAGGTGCGTGCCGTGATGTCGACCGCCGACCAGCTCGGTGAATCATGCGTGCGGCAAAGCTGAACCTTGATAAGGGTATCATCAGAAGGTAACCGAATGCCACACGAGCTAGTTCTCAAGTCTGTGGCTATGCCAAGTTGGGCTTGTGCATATAGCGAAAGCAACAACGGAGCAGACCCCTTGATCTCATGCGAATCAAGAACTCCTGGGACCCCCCTTGCATCGCCTTCAACACCCAAGATCGAAAATGGGATAGTGCGGCTCCCTAGGTTTCCGTAGCCCTGCTGAAACCCCTCAAAGGTTCGGTTGCCTTCGGGTTTGAACCTGGTACTATAACCAAACCCTGCTAGCTTCCCGGCTGCATTAGCAACCCAGTCCGACCCATGGACCGTGCTATTGCATAAGGGACGCCGATATAAGTTGGCTGCTGGCAAGTTTGAAAGAACTCGTGCCTTGACGTACCGCGTCATACATGGGGACTTACATGGCTGTGTGAGTTTTGAAGGCTCATTTCCCTTCTATCTATATATATATATATATATACATATATATATATCTATACCATGTGTACTGACATCCGATACTTATCTTAACAAATATAATATAAAGAAACGGATGAACCCAAGCGTCGCAGTAGGGGGCCAACCTATACACTTCAAAGGCCTAAACCCTACTGGCGTCCCTAATAAGGCCACGAGGTGTAGGGTTTAGGATTTCAGGGGAGTCTATATATTAGAATGACAACCCTAAGGGTCCAAGTAGTCCTTATTCATGGTTTTTGATACCCAAAAAGGCCCTAAAGTCCTGATTACTTGAACCCTCTGGGCAAGTAATCGGGGGTCTCCATACAGCCCCAAAGAGACGGGGAACAAAGAAACCTCGCCTGCATGGCCGCGCACGAGCGCCGGCGCACGCAAAGCACGGAGGAAGCTGCTCAGGACTCAGGGTTTGGGGTTCGGGGGTTAAGGGTTTTAGGGTTTAGGGTTTTGGGGTTTAGGGTTTAGGGGTTTAGGGTTTAGTGGTTAGGGGTTAAGGGTTGAGGGTTAGGGTTTCGGTTTGGGTTTAGGGGTTTCGGGTTTAGGCTGCTCCACGCCGGCCATGTAAGAGATGTAGGGGCCTGCATATTTACCAGTACTAGTCTTCAGGGTTCCTTAAAAAATAAATGTCCCAAACTCTGTTCTAATTCCTGAGGCCCCTATACTACACCCTTGTGGCCTGAATATAAATCCATTCAAAGGGACCTTGAGGGCTTGGGCCGAAGGCTCAGCAGCTCAAAATTTAGGAGTGCAGGACCTGAGGCTTGGGATGCATCAGCCCACAAGCCCAAAACATGGAGTTGGGGGGTTTGGGGTGTAAGGCTCTGGATTTAAATTTTAGGGAAGCTCGGCTCTTGAACTTTCATGATGCAAGTTCTGCCGGCCTGTAGCCACAAAACACGACACGCCCTTCGGATTAAGGCATTCGGAGTCTACGACAGAATTGCCTAAAACCAACACCGTTCAACACCCCCTCAACCCTGAACCTTGACCCTAAAACGCATATCCGTAAATATAAACCCTAAATTTCATAAACATCGCAGGCCCAAAAGCCCAAATACTAGTGTTACTGATGGGCAACACATTGCCAGTGGAGACCTCTAAGTATGCCTCAAACTTCCATCCTGTCAATGTATCCCTCGCAGCAAGCTTCTTACGCACACTATAAGCTGCTACCACTCAGAGCGCATAGGGATGATTTCACTTGCGCGACAGGCAAGCTCAGGTAAACGAGTGTGACTTAAGGGCTGAATACCCTAGCCCCAAAAAGTTAACCTTTTCAATCATGGTAGGATGAAATAAATCCCCAAAAGTTAAATGACACCTACTCCGCTACTAAGGTGAACAAAACGCCAGTACCAGGCCAGCTCTTGGACCATGGGGAAAACCATGCCAAACAGCCCTGACACGGGCTCCTTTCTAGTATTTAATAAGGAACCCTGAGGAATAATCTTGGTATTAATTTAGGCTTGTTTACCCAACGGGTCCAAGTACCATTACAGTAGGTACTTAGTAGGTATTTGGGCCCCCAAAGCATATAATATACTGTTGCTTGGACCCTTCAGGGTAGTAGACCCTTCTGTTTGCGCCTCCCTCCAAGCGCAACAAGACCTGAAACCCTAAACCCTAAACCCTTAAACTCTAAACCCTCACTCCAGGCTCACGAGGACCGTCCTGGCGATGCAGGTCAGCCCAGTCGGACCAGGTGATGGCCCATGGTTGTCCAATAATATAGGAGCCTAAATAATTACCTATACTACCATGAAAAGGGATCCTTAAGGGTTCCTACAAGGGATCTAGAGGGTTTAGGGTTTAGGATAGGGGCCGGGTTCCTTTTTAGGATTCCTTTAAAGGTTCTAGATTATAAGGGCCTTAATAATTTCCTCTACTATTCTGGTGGTTCTTTATTATACCTACACCATAATGGGCCCTAAAACCGTACTCTAATTGTTAAGGCCCCCATGTTAGCATTGGGATTCCAATGCCTCGGTCGGGAAACCTGACTCCATCAAGGTAGACTTCACAGTGGACCGGGTTCTTGTTAAGGAACTTAATTAATAATTACTTTATTATAATAAGAAAAATAGTATTTACCATAGATCCCTACCATGATAACTTAAACTAAATTCCTTAACAAGAACTCAGTGGAGGCAGAGCATCCGGATCAAGGAGGACCTCACATCCCCGGCCTGCCGGGGGGGGCCCCAACCCCGAGAGGGGATTTCTTTGCTTGGGAGCTTTTTTCCATCAGCTGAGTTTGCCCCCTTGAAAGCCCCAATCACGACAGCGCCAAACTCTAGTGATCAGGAAGGCAGCTTCTGGCTTGATTGCTGTTGCTTCCACTTTGCTGGGAACAAGCTCTTGTCCAGGCTGTCGTGTCTGTTTCGAGCCCCTCAAACCAGCTCCAGGAAATCGCATCTCTCACACGAGCTGAGCACGGGCTCTGCATCCGACTCAGGCGAACTTGGCGGCCAAGGCATTCCGACCAGGGTTTAGGGTCTTGGGAGTAGGGTTCTGCAATGTTACTTTCAGGGTTTAACGGTTCAGGGTGTAAGAGTGCAGGGGCTAAGGGAACGCTAAACGTCAAGCCGTAAATCTAAGTGCTCAAAACCCTTTCAAACAGGAGATGATCGGATGCACAGGCAGACAGGTAGGACCTAGACCCAAGCCCATGAAAATACCGGACAACCACTACATAGCCGCGAAAGAACCTTTGAAGACTTCAAAGGAAACAGCTGGCCGTAGCACTTCGTGAGACTTCGGGCTTCGGACGTTTAGGGTTAAGGGGGTTCCTCGTTTAAACTTAGGGGCTGAGTACCCTAGCCCAAAAAAGGTTAACCTTTTGAATCATGGTAAGATTATAGAATTATAGGAACCCCAAAAGGTTAAAGGTTACCTACTCAGCTACTAAGTAAAGGTTCCTTCAATGGCTTGTTGATGGGTTTTGCCGGCTCCAAGTGGCTAGATATTTAAACAGTCTATGCATTGGCCCGAAAGCTACTGTATAGTATCCTAGGTTTCGGCTTGTCCGTGGCTCCAAATCCCAGGATGTGTTTTTTTTCAGGGATGAAACCCTGCTATAAGGGGTCAGACCCTAAACCCTCAACCCACCTGATGCATCGTGGGGTTTGGGTACAGGCAGTCTCTGAGCTTCGTGATTCGGCTGTCGAGATTTACATTTTTGACTTGTAATGCAGTTATTCAATATGTAAAGGGTGTAACGTTTTCCAGGTATAAAGAAAGAAACGGCGTCATGCCAACTAGGAATATTCTAGCCAACATCGGCATCAACCCGAAACCCTGAAACTGTAAGCCCGACACTTGACCCCAAACCCTAAACCCGACAACCCTAACCGATTGCGCGTGAAAACTCGGAGCGACAGATATCATTTTCGAAGTTCGCACATGAGTCAGGCACGCAGGCACCTAAATCAGCAGTATTCGCTGGGGAAGATTTGAACCAATACTCGTGGGGAGAAGATCGCCAGCCCTAGACTCTCAAAGGTGCAACCCGCATTCCTGAAACAAAATTCATCCGTCAGCTCACGCCCGAATTGAATCCTCGTTAGTGGGTTACCGCTCGCGACAAGCTTAGCCCTCTACTTGTGATAGAAAATTTGACGAATGACCCGTAAAGGTAGAGCCCTATACCCTTAGACGATGTGTTCTGCATGGAAATTGAACCTTAAGCCCTTAGGATCCTTTAGGGGAGACTCCGTGATTACACCGTAACCACTACACATAGAGTCACATAGAGCTTTTAACAACAACCGTCCAAGGCAACAAGGGCAAAGGTTACCTACTTAAAGTCGAATTAGCGACTCCCTAAACCATAAACCCACTGTTTCGGGTTTAGGGTTTAGGGGTTTGGGGATGTCCGGGTTAAATGATTCAGGGCGGCCAGGTTGGCACTCAGAACCGCTGCCCGGCGTCGCGGACATCGTAGTAACCAAGTCGGAAAAAGCGAAGCGGGTACTTGGAGGATCATGGGACTTAGTAAGTAAGGTTATAAGTACCCTAAGAGGAGTTATAAGTAATTATAAGTACAGTTACCTTAGTTATAACCCTAGTTACTAAGTCCCATGATCCTTCAAGTAGTAGAAGTTCTTTGGGTTGATTCAAGGACTAAGGGGCTGAGTACCCTAGCCCAAAAAAGGTTAAGCTTTTGAATCATGGTAAGATTATAGGAACCCCAAAAGGTTAAAGGTTACCTACTCAGCTACTATGGGGTTGATTCAAGGATGTAAGGTGTTGGGTTGCAGGGTGTCGGGTTTGGGGTTCAATGACTTCATAAGGGGGCTCAGGGTCTAGCGTTGGATCGCCACGGACTCGATCCCTAAAGCCTATACACCTAGGTACACACAAAAAGCCATGAATCCTGAATCTCGAGACCTCAACCTAAAAACTCGAATGAGCTTGGATCAAGCTCCCCACGTAGTGTAAGAAAATCGATCTCCACCCTTCACCATGGCAGCCGAAGGCGGGTGTAAGCTTCATACAGGAACTTACAGGTACTTTGTTGAAACAAGGCATTTCTGGTAGAACACAACTGCGAACTTAAGCTTCCTACGGGTTTATGGCCCGTGGGTGTCCCGGCTGAAGGTTGAAGGGTCAGGGTAACTCAAGGGGTAAGGGTTCCAAGTTCCTTCCCATATCAAGGAGCTACCAAACCAGCGGCAGTTCTAGTTGGTACGCCAGGCAAGCCTCTCTTGGTGACAAGAACAATAGTGGATCTGTCTTTTCCGTTTACTTCGGTCTCGTAAGCCTATAAGGCCTTCAGACAACACTGGCATTTACGGGGTCATGTGAAGCTATACAGATTGTAGGACTTGGGGTACAAAATCCAGGGTGTTTGGAGCTTAGATTCTTAGACAGAACAATCCCCTAATGGAGGGGCCTTAATAATTAGAATAGGGTTTTGGGGTATATGAAACTATAATTATAATAAGGAACCCCCAAAATAGTATAGGCAATTATTGAGGCCCTTATAGTACCACCCAAACCCCAGAAGCCCAAAACTACAGGCCAAGATCCAACCAAAATGCAAAAGCCTAAATTCCGAAACCTTACCTTGGGATTCGAAAACCTACCGTTTTGCGGGTTCTACCCTCTAATTCTTAGGGGCTGAGTACCCTAGCCCAGAAAAGGTTAAGCTTTTGAATCATGGTAAGATTATCGGAACCCCAAAAGGTCAAAGGTTACCTACTCAGCTACGAAGAATTAACGGGTCATACCCTACTATTTTTTGGGGCCACAGGTAATGATCAACAACCCTGTAAATGTAGCCGCACCATCTCTGTTTACTGATGACCTTTAGATCCCAGAGGGTTCAAGAATCCAAATTTTTCAAGGGCCAAAAACCATTCGGAGTGTGGAGCTTTGGACCTAAAACCCTACTGCTTAGTAGGTACTTGGACCCGCTGGCCTCTTGGTATTGGCAATTGAACTGTTCATAATAGCCTTTTAGGGTATATGTCATCCGTAATCCCGAAACTCTTACAGAAAGCTTGGCGAGAGCGAGCAGACATTCCTCAACCCCAAACCCTAAACCCTAAACCCCGAGGACCGATCGGTCCACTGCAGGAGGAGATGGAATGCTCGGCACTTTCAAGGGACGCCACGTTGCGTGCCTGCTCCACTGCTATACTGCCCTTCAGGCTTTAAGGACTCATTTTTAGAGGCTTTTGGGCCCAAGGATTCTACTATGTCAGGCTTTTGGACCATTCTGAGCCTCATGGTACTATTTTACGGTTTTAAGGTTTAGGCTTGCCTGCTTTAGGTTGCAACTTACAAGCGCACTTATAACCTGCTTTTAAGTCCTCGATCCACAAGCGTAGAGGACTGCGCAAGTAGTAATCCTATCCCGTATAGTTAGTCCCTATCCATGGAGTTCTACTGTATCCAAATAATTGTGAATGCCCCTAGTTGTCTTCCGTGAACCCTACAAGGCCTGCGCCTCTTCCGGACATCAAATTGCGGTAATGGCAGGCCGCAGAGCGGCAGCTCGTGTGCCGAGTGCAGAGTCAGCAAGACAGATCCAACTCACCCGTTGCTCTTATGGGATTAGTGTTTAAAGCTTTTTGGTTTTTTGTTAGTGCTTTGGGTTGAGGGTCTAGGGTTTCGGTACGATTTCGAGCTTTGCGCAAGCATCCCGCCATACACAAACCTTGTTAGCACCCGTAACCGAACCCTGAACCCCACAACCGTTTTGCGCCGGCCCTTCATACAACCCTTTTATGCCCCGCAAAGAACCCCTACAATAACCACCCTAAGAAACCTTGTACAAAACCCCCATGCCGCCTAAACCTTGCCAAGCCCTGTTGGAGAAACTGTTTGCAAACCTTCACTCAAGTCTCTGCATACTACAAGCCTGGGTGTGTTGGAGCCATGCGCTCCACGGAGAAAGAGGGAAAACATCAAATCGTTGAGACGGTTGAGCCTACTTAAAACCTGGGTCGCTTAAGGTAGGCAGGTAGGCTTATGACTTACGTCTGCAGTAGTTGTTTGTCACACCTGTCTTCCAGTGAGGTACTTCTGACCGCAAATAGAAACAACCATGAACCTTCTCAGCTCCACAGATGGTCGATTTGGCGGTCTTACGGGAATTCCATGAGTTCTCAAAACCAAACCCTACACTCTCAACCAGTGACGGCGCCGGTGCCAACCAAAACGCCGATTAAGCCAGTGCAACAGTCCATCTGAGAACGCTCTAGTGCAAACAAGACTTGAACAAAATCTGATACGATAAACCCTAAACCCTAAACCTAAAGCCTAAACCCTCAACCCCAACCCACTTCTTACCAGAACACAGTGTCGGGAAGCAAAGGGATCAGTCTTCCCACCTGCGCAAATTCGTGGCAGAGGGTTTAGGGTTGAGGGCTTAGAGCTTAGACTAGAGGGTTAAGGGTTTAGAGGGTTTAGGGTTTAGATTGAAGGATTTTGAATTGTGTGTAAATTTCTAGGTTCTATAGGGTTTAACGATTTGGTTCTGCGTTTTGGGGTGTTCTACATGGTTCTGAGGGGGTTGAATCGTGTGTTACAGGGTTCTGTACTTCGTTTATAGGATTCCCTAAACCCTATAAACCCTGAACCTGGGTTTAGCGCTCGGGCAGGGGGCTTACGTGTCCGGACTTAGGGGCGAAAAAAAAAGTTAAGGATCTTTTCAAGCCTAAACATGAAGCCCAGACCTTCCAATATCCCTTAACTAAGGACTATAACATTAAGCTATAGTAGGATGTCTAATATGAGTTATTAAGGTATATTCCTTGAAGAAAGGATATCGGAAGATCCGGGAGCCCTAACCCTAAGGGTCCATGTACCCTATATAGGTACTTTGGGGTGAAAGTATATACTATTTGGGTACATGGACCCTTAGGGTACTGGATCTCCGTCTCCCACTAAATGGCTAAGTTGGCACTTAGGGGCTGAGTACCCTAGCCCAAAAAAAGGTTAACCTTTTGAATCTATGGTAAGATTATAGGAACCCCAAAAGGTTAAAGGTTACCTGCTCAGCTACTAAGCTCTAAAACCCTCTGGGGCCCTTTTAAGGAACCCTATAGATCCCTTTAAGGAACCCTATAGATCCCTTTAAGGAACACGAAGGGTCCTGAGATCTTGAGTTCCCTGAACCCTATAAGCCCCTAAAGATGACCCCTTGTGCCAAAGTCGGCATAATATAGGGGCCCTGATAAGTCGAATAGGGTTTCGGGGTATATTATATATAATAAAGCAGAAGCCAAAAAGTTGGAAACCCCATAGCCTCAATCCTTAAGAGTAATGTATAGGGAATCCCAGCACTGTTTGGCCTTAATCCGGTTTCCAACTTTATGGGTTCTACTGTATAGTTATAGTGGTAACTATTTAGGCCCCCAAAGTGTGGACAGTCATACGGTTGATGGACAAAATCCTGCATTACCCATTATAAGGAATATACCATAATTCCCATAGTTTAGGGTCCTTAGGGTCATGCAGGATTTTGTCCATCAACAGTAGTTAGGGTTTAGGGCTCCGGAGGTTAGGAAGGCGGCAGGGTGGGCTTGAGGTATGGAGGGTTGTTTGGGTTTAGGGTTTAGGGAGGAAGGATTAGGGTTTAGGGTTTCCGGGTTTAGGGTTTACAGCATTTGATATTGAAGTTTGGGGTGATGCTTTGTAACACTGCTTCATTGCTTTCCGGCGAAAAAGTTTAGTAATTCAGGTTTCGGGACTAGGGTTTACATGTTTGGATTGACGAAACTTGCGTGGCTGCTTTAAGATCCCAATGTAAAACATTGTACAATGGAAGCAAGTAACATTGCTGACATTTCTTACTGCAGATGCATTGCACAATCTAGTTAACATCCGCGCTTTTTGACCGCACACCCTCAATACCTACCTGATAACTCTTCGTACTTGCAACACGTGAGAAGTTCCTTGCAGGATTTGTGATAAGAAGGTTTCGGGTTTGGGATTTCAAGCCTCCAGCCCCCGCCCTGGCAACAGGGTGAAGGGGTTTGGGGTTCGGGTTTCGGGTTCCCCGAACAACGGCTTGATTCGCATTTGCTCTAAAATCCCCAAGGCCTTACTTAAACAACATTCCTCCAACCATGATATTGATGAGGAGCGTTTAACAAAGGGATGTTGAGGCCGCATGAGTTTCAGATGAGTACGCTAGGGCGTTTGTACGAGCTTTTTCGGAAATTTGGCAAGCCCAACGTGCCATTCAAACCAAATGCCTGAACCTCCAACGTTTACGGTTAAAGGTCTGGGATCCAGGGCGTCGGGATGCATATACCTGGACCCTGAAGAACCTACCTTTTTAGGGTTCCCTACGATGATTTCCTTATATAAGTCCTTGAAAAGGTAGGTTCTTCAGGGTCCATATAAGGGTTAAGGAACAGAAGTTGCTTTAGACACGGCCTGGACCTCGTCGGGTTTCAAGGACTGGTTTATAAAGCTTGCGGTCTAGGATCTCCTAACCGCCTCGGGGCTTCATGGCGCTAGTGCCCATGAGGTGTTTACTTGATTAGAGGAGTGTCATCCGAAAATTTTCGTGTTAGCAAGGTAAATCTAGTTACACATATTTATACATCATACGTAATCATTACTGCGGTGCCTGCAAGCTGATTTATTCGTCCCGCGATCCGAGTTAAGGTGTTTAGGGTTTACGCTGAAGACTTTGACGTCTAGCTGGATTCATGGCGTAGGTCACCAGGGATGTTCAAATTTAATCAGAAAACTGTCGGCAGGCGTTTGAACGGCCATGAATATGAAGCTGCATTATTGTACTCACGTGTACGATTATGGGTGCCCAACGCAGAACCGTTTTGGGCGTGCAGCTTCGGAAAGTCTCCCTGCGCTGCCTACGGAAAAGGAGGCAACTGTTGTGGCCGCCGAAACCTTGGCCGCTTTGGGGCTTGTAATCTCTGATTGTGCGAACGACTTGTTTGTCGGGCGAGGTATGGCGAGGTGAAGGCACCTTTAAGACTACAAGCCAACAGGGGGCGCAAGAACGTAGGTGCAGGAACTGCCTGCGAAGTGCAGGCTGCAGCAACCGCAGGAAAACAGGAGGAACGTAGGACTGCAGGGCCTGCGGCTTGCCAAACACGGGTTATATGGAATGAATGGGACGGCTGAAAACCAACACACCCATTACTAACCATATGCGCGAAAAAGATACTTGGTACTAGGCGAGGAGGGGTGTTTATAACCCGGGAAAGGGACTGTCATTATGATCAATAGTAGTAGCAGCAGCAGCAGCAGCAGCTGTAGCAGTAGCAGTAGTAGCACTTGTGGCAGTAGTAGCAGTAGTAGTGGCAGTAGTAGCAGTAGCAGTAGCAGTAGCAGCAGCAGCAGCAGCAGTAGCAGTAGCAGTAGCAGTAGCAGTAGCAGTAGCAGTAGCAGTAGCAGTAGCAGTAGCAGTAGTAGTAGTAGTAGTAGNAGTAGCAGTAGCAGTAGCAGTAGCAGCAGCAGCAGCAGCAGTAGCAGTAGCAGTAGCAGTAGCAGTAGCAGTAGCAGTAGCAGTAGCAGTAGCAGTAGCAGTAGTAGTAGTAGTAGTAGTAGTAGTAGTAGTAGTAGCAGTAGCAGTAGCAGTAGCAGTAGCAGTAGTAGTACCAGCACTAGTAGGAGTAATAGTAGTAATGGAAATAGCAATAGCAATAGCAATAGCAATGGCAATAGTGATCGTAATAGTAGTAGTAATAGATGTGGTAATAGTAATAGTAATAGTAATAATACAACTACTAGTCATAGTAACAGTAGTAGTCATAGCAATGGTAATGGTAACGGTAGTAGTAGTAGTAGTAGCAGCAGCAGCAGCAGCAGTAGTAGTAGCAGTAGTCGTGGTGGTGGCAGCAGCAGCAGGAGCAGTAGCTGTATAGCTGTCTAGCTGTGTAGCTGTTTAGATATGTAGCTGTGTAGCTGTAGCAGTAGCAGGAGAAACAGCAGCAGTGGCAGTGGCAGTGGCAGTGGCAGTGGCAGTGGCGAGCAGTAGCAGTAGCAGTAGCAGTAGCCGTAGCAGTAGTAGCAGTAGCAGTAGCAGTAGCCGTAGCAGTAGGAGCAGTAGCAGTAGCAGTAGCAGGAGTGGCAGTAGTGGTAGTAGTAGTAGTAGTAGAAGTAGTCGTAGTAGTAGTAGTAGTTGTTGTAGTTGCAGTTGTTGTTGTTGTGGTAGCTGTAGTTGTAATTGAAAGACGAGCGGAAGCACGAATATTTTTAGAAATGGAACGGGTAGCCAAGGAAGGGTAACAAGTATCAACTTTCGCCGCAGCAGATGCTGCTGCCACGTATTACCAGTAGTTCTAATTGGGGGCATGGACATATCCCCTGGTTAGAAGTCGGAACGAGCCGCAAGGAGGAAGAGGAGGAGGAGGAAACCACCACCGCCACCAACACAAAGAACAACACGATTCCTGCTGCTGCCGCCACCACTACTTACTTCCAGCGGGACGACTGCACGAAGGCAAAATCGGCTGCGACCACCGTCTACTTTTGCTGTGGTGGTGGTGCTGCTGATGATGATGAGGGTAGCCGTGATGTCCAAACTCTAGACATGGGTACACAAAAATAGACTTAGCTCCATGCAGCAAGCTGCGTGTAAAACAAATGCTTGGTTTCGATTTTAGCATCCTCGGGGTGGATTCATCGAAGCAACATCGTTTCTTGCAACGCACCAACTTCAACGCCAGTACACCTCTAAAACCCTAAACCGGGGTCTAATGAGTCTAATGTGTAAACCAGGAGCTTACAAGGCATACTTGGAGGATCATGGGACTTAGTAAGTAAGGTTATAAGTACCTTATTTGGGGTTATAAGTAATTATAAGTGCAGCTTACCTTGTTTATAACCTTACTTACTAAGTCCCATCATCCTCCAAGTACCCTCATAGAAGCCCGGGTCCTAACACAACATGCCAAAGTTGGTGCTACTTGCGGACGCTTGATCTCCCCCGTCGGCTTAGGAAAAGGTTTCCTTTGATGGTTCCGGTAAAGACTAATGTAAGGCTTCGACAAAGGGTCGTTGGTGTCTCATAATAGAAAAATTAGACAGAACTTCCGCTTATCGAGCTATACTGTAGTATACCCCAAAGCCCTATCCCAAGAATTCAGGCTCGTACATTACATGGACTCCAAGGTATGGGCAACACTTGCAATCCCTTGACATGGACCCGATAAAACCGTGAACCCTATCAGGCCCTCATGAAGGGACCCAGAAAGTTTACACTGCATGGGTACATGCACCCCTAGACCCTAAACCCCTATAGAACCTAAACCCCTGAACCCTAAAATCCCAGACCCAAAACCCTAAAACCCGAAACCGTTGAACCCTGAAGGACTGGCACCGTCAACTCAGCTCCTTGCCGAAACTGTTGCTGGCTGCGACCGTTAGGTCGGGAAGATCCATCGCCTGTGTCGGTCTAGAGTTTAGGACTTAGGGTTTATAGGGTTTAAGGTTTACCTTAAACTACGAAACCCTACTTTTTTGTAGGTTCTTGTTATAAACCCAAATAGGGAATTTATAGGGACCCTACAAAAAAAGAAGGTTTTGGTAGGTTAAGGTAGGATTTAGGGTTGAGGGTTTCCGGGTTTTAGGTTTTGGGGTTCCGGGCTTTTTGGTCTAAATCCTAAACCCTAAACCCTAAAGTTTAGGGTTTAGGATGTAGGATCAGTTCATAGGGTTAGGGTCAGCTTAGGGTTTAGGGTTTAGGGTTTGGTTAGGGTCACTTTACGGTACTAGGTTCCTGAGTAGCCCCTTTACAATAAGGGTACCCTTTTTCCCAATACTCAGTTTTAGCAAGGGAACCCTAAAACAAAAAGGGCAACAGGGCACTACTCAGGAACCTAGTAGACCCTAAACCCCATAGTATAGATCCCTTATAGAACCCTTAAGCAGCCCTTTTTACGGTATTGTGGTTCAGCGTCAGTTGAGGGCTTGGAGTTTATGGTCAGTTTAGGGTTTAGACACCCATAGACAGGGGAACCCTTAAAAGAACCCTTAAAGGTAGTGTAGGGTTCTATAATAAGGCCCCCTTTAAAGGTAGTATGACGTTTGAAACCTTAAGGACGAAATCTACACTAAACGGCTGTAAAGCTCAATTACCAAGTACGGCTTCGTAGTGCTAGGGCACAAGGCCCAGGGTCCTTCGTCCTTTCGGTAAGGAAATGAGCAGAATCAATGAAAGCAAAACGCCTACACAAGGATCGAACACTACACCCTTAACTCATGAAGCGCTTCAACCGTGAAACCCGAAACCCTTACGGCAACCCTTATACAACCCTTCAAGGAACCCTCATAGGAAGCCTCAAGGCGCTTTATACATGTCTCAGGGCATCTAAAGTCTAAACCTTCAAATCCTGTATAACCCTAGGGCTCCAAGGACTCATATATTAAGGCTTTTGGGCCAAAGGACCATACTATGTAAGGCTTTGGGGGTATTTTGATCCCCAGGGTAAGATAGTACCCCCTGAATTCAACCAACCCTTGAAAGAAGCCTAGCTAAACCCTAAACCCGTATCTTTTTCCCAGCATATCTCAGGGCATCGTCTCCACCGCAGGGGGCTCTGCCGCTAGGAGCGGCTCATGACCATCCCCCTCTCGTGCCAAAGCCGCACCGCAGCAGCCGGTTCGGACACCTGCCCGGACCCCCAAGGACCCTTTAACAGGGTCCTTATGGCCCTTAAATGTGGGTGTTTGGGATATCTTAGAGGGTAGCTGGGGGGGTCTAGGCCAGCCCTAAACCCTGAAGCTCAAATCCCGAAAACCTAAACCCTAATACCCTGATTCCTAAAGCCCTAGAGCCCTAGGGGGGAGGTTCTGGGTTTAGCGGCGAGGGAGAGTCCTTATAATTGAACTCAAGCCCCAGAAGTTGAAGGATTTGTAAGCTGGTGCGTCCAATGTAGGGGCCTTAATAATTAGAATAGAATTTGGGGTTATATTTTACCAATTATGCTGTGCTTATAGTTAAGGACCCCCCCCAAATAGTAGTGGTAATTATTTAGGCCCCTATAGTAGTCTTTAACGGCTTGGCCTTATGGTGGGTCTTTCAGAACTGTATACCGGGTTTTCTTTTTTTTGACTCCTGAGCCCGACACCCTACCTGCACCGTAAGAAACCTACTATAGAGGCCTTAATAATTAGAATAGGGTCCTGGGCTCCTTTATGGTGTAATTATAATAAGGACTTGTAAGGAATAATATTGGTAATTGTTTAAACCCCTATAGTACCTTTCTAAGGCTCCTCAGTATGATTTCCGTATTATCCTTAGTTCAAAGGTATTCTAGTTGGTATTAAACCCTGCTTGGAGGGTCGGGGGACTTAGTAGGTAGTAAGTACACTTATAAGTACCCTAAAAGGGACCCTAATTGGGCTTATGGTACTTATAGCTCTATAAAATAACTACTTAGTAAGTCCCCCGACCCTCCAAGTGGTGTTACGTGCTGCTTCTCTACCGACTTTAGAACTTCGGGTCTGGAGTCTGAGTTTGGGGGCTACCTGGACCCTCCAAAACCTACTTTTTTGTAGGGTCCCTATAAAATTCATATTAGGGTTTATAATAAGAACCTACAAAAAAGTAGGTTTTGGTAGGTCAAGGTAGAGTTTAGGCCATACAGGTTTTAATGCCTCGAGAAAAACTTAGGGTTCAGGGTATACGCCCCGTCTCTACCCCCAGATCCTGAACACTCAAAGGTTTTTGTCCAGACATATCCTAGCACCTCTAGGTGCCGACAAGTTCAGGCTTTATCAGGCTTTCAAAATTAGGGTTCGGTGTTGGGCTCTAGGACGCTCGGATTTAGTGTCTGCTATTTCGGGCTTTGATTAAGTTCCGTTTATTTGGTCTGGGGTGCTCAATGCCTAAATCTTCGAAGCCGTGGATAACTGTCAAACTTTAGCTAGCATCCGTAAAGCTGGCCGTCTGCTGGATTTGGGAGTTTCCGAAAATTAGGGGTACTTTATTTCGGGGTCCTCTACTGTTTGGGGTACTAGGTTAGGTTTCAGTTCAGGAATTGTGGGTTTAGGGCCGTGAGTGTAAGGCTGAGACAACCTGCAAAGCAGAGACCTTGACTGCCTGACTTGGCATCAAAGCTCAGTGGCTTAATACAGGGGCCTTAATTTTTCGCATAGGGTTTTGGGGCCTGTTATACTATAAAGAAAATAAGGAACCCACAAAATAGCGTTTGGTAAGCATTAAAGCCCCTACCATACTTGGGCACCTCCAACTCCACCAAACTCAAGTGACTCTTCATTAGCTTTGTGAGAAAGGTCGGATGATGTAGAGGCATGAGCGCTTGCAAGTAAGTTTCGGGTACATCATGATATCTTGGCATCAGGAAGCCTAGGCGCAAAAAAACACCTCGGGATGTACTCACAGGTTCAAGGCCCAAGCTACCAGGTGCTGCTTGCGACCAACACGCTGCGCAAGCTGGGTTTGTATCGCTTTGAATACCTCGAAGCAGCTCCACTTCGTTGCCGGGACCTCTTTCCGTTGCGTGCTCTGAGCACAGAGCACACAGCCAACACCGCATTGAGGGGCAGATGGAACTGCGCTGCACAGTCCGAGGTACTGCAGCGATTGCGAGGTAACGCTGCCATGCTCTACTGCAGGAGAGTAAGGAGGAGCTTCCCAGTGGGGCGGACGAATGGCCACCCAGATGTGCCCTGAGCTGGACCACAAACGAGGCAACCATTTCCTTGACGCTAAGACTACCTTAAACCCAAACTCTGAACCCTGAAACATAAAACATCCTAAAACCAGAATCCTAAAGCACTGTCCTAAAGTCGAAACCCTCATAAAGCCCCATAGCGCACGTGCAACACTATAACACTTGATGAAACCTTTGACCCTCAATCCCAAGCCCGTGTGAACAAAGTAAAGCTCAACCCTCACACCTACAAACGCAACCCAAAACCCTGAACACACAACAAACCCCTACAAAACAAATCGGACGTCACCTGTTGCAGCATCGAGAGCTTCCGCGTGCCAGGTCACAATGCCTGGGACAATAATTAGTTTAGGTTTTGGGCGCTCAGTTTTGCTGTTTTGGGCTTTGCGCTCAGGGTATCTTTTTCTAGGGCGTACGATTTCGGGGTTAGCATTTGCTGGTTTAGGGTTTAGGCCTTTGCTGTGTAGTAGTATCCTGTTGCTTTGGCTTAGTGCTTCTGTCCATGCATTGAAAATCGTGCTTTGAAGGTCTTTCTGAGTGTTGAGTAACCCTTAGGCTCTAAGGACTGGTATTTTAAGGCTTTTGGACCCAAAGACCATACTATAAAAGGCTTTTAGGCTATTTTGAGCCTTAGGGTAAGGGCTCTATGAAGCCCTAAACCCTAAACCCTAAAGGACCATAAGGGCTCTATGAAGGGGCACTTGCGGGTCCCGGTAGACCTCTCAGCCGGGANGCCTTAGGGTAAGGGCTCTATGAAGCCCTAAACCCTAAACCCTAAAGGACCATAAGGGCTCTATGAAGGGGCACTTGCGGGTCCCGGTAGACCTCTCAGCCGGGACCCTGAAGCCTGAACCTGCCATGTTCAGGCCCAGCATTTGGGGTTCTTGCGGCTTTCGGCTTTCGGGCTTTCGGGGTGCAACCAGACCTTTCAAAATCCCCTAATTAAGGAATATACCTTAATTCATATTAAGGGATCCTATTATAATTTAAGGTATACTCCTTAATTAAGGGATTTTGGAAGGTCTGGGCATGTTCAGGGTGTTGCAAGTTCAGGCTTACGGGGCCCTGTAGCGCGTTTTTCGGGGTTGAGGTCGAAGGTTCGAAGCTCATAATATATTAACATATGTATATATATGCTCATAACATATATATATACATATATATATATATACATACTCATATATATATATATGGTACCCCCCCCCCCGTGTGTGGCTTAAACCGGGTCTATTTGGCAGCTGGATGTGTGTGTGTTGGCAGGACTCCACGCGCCAGCTGCCAAATAGACCCCATATGGTGTTCCAGTGTGTCTGG